>JAQYXR010000027.1:270000-386567 GCA_030545055.2 Neoaliturus tenellus | reverse complement strand
AGTGATCCACTCATTTTCTAGCGTTCCACTGGAAGGTTCAAAGCAGAATGAAGTCGGGATGTACAGACCCCCCTCTTTTATACCAGTTAACCGGTTGTCCTTGCTGTAAAGTGGGTCAAGGTCATCCAATGCTACCCTTTGAGCGGGGGATAGACCACTAAGCAGCATGCTAGTCCATTGCCGCAAAGTAGTCTATCCCCCGCTCTGTATTCTACACACACACACACACACATGTCCCTGTCCAAGTCTTTCATTACATACCCAATATATATTCAGTTCCTTCATCATCACTATCACTCATCACTGCTTCCACAAACTCCACAGGATTAAAGTTAAATTGTTTCAATTGTTCTTTTAAGTTTTCAATTTGTTGGTCCTTTACTTCTAAAACACTGTGAAGGTGTGATATGTAGTCCGCTGCCTCGTTGATGCTTGCTACTCTCGGATCGCCTAACTTCAAGCTGGGAACTACACCCTGCAGCCTGTAGTAAGCCATACGCCTTTCTTGCTCCTGCCGTTGACCAGGACTGAGCAAGCCTTGCCCGTCTTGGCTCACCTCCAGCAAGGTCCGTAGCATTGGAGCTTTGCAGGCGTTTGCCCGAGCAACAGTTATGCTGTGGAATGGTCGAGCAGGTCCACGAGTAGCAGGCAGGACGTTGGCAGCACGCTTTCTTGAAGAAGAAGAGGAAGCCTGAGAGGTTTTGCAGTTGGAAGCCATGTTGAAGTGAGGTATTCAGCTAAGCGATACAAAGCAGAATAACCAAACTGCACATTAATACCCGTATATATACACATATCAGTGGTGGGGGTACTAGTTAACCTTGTAAAGTGGGTCAAGGCCATCCAAAAACATTACCAGAACGGGGGATAGATCACTAAGTGGCATGTTCATAGCAGACATGGTGGTGTTCAGCTTAACGGTGTAAAGCAGAATGAGAGGACGGTTGATCACCACTCCTATATATACCCATTTTTAGTGGTGGGGATAACACGGGGGGGGGGGGTTTAAAGAAATTTTGCTTAGTCTTCCCGGTCATCAGTTTTACATACCTTTAGCACACCCATTATTTTGGTTTCTTCAATAACTTTACACACCTCAAACACCCAAGCAAACAGCTCATCTATGTTGTTATAGTTAATTTTTGTCCAGTGTTCATACTTATGAGTTTGGTTGTTTATAATACATAGATAAAATGTAGACCCGTCTTGTCTTATACAATACTCAACTTCCATTCTATGCTGGTTTAGTACTTCCCAAGCATTGTGTTGATCTATCAAGAAGTCACCACCTTTGTAATTGTACCGTGACATGTTTACACGGAGCACAGAAACTGACTGAAGCAAATGAACGGCTCATACAAGCTTAGTAAGAGCGTTAGAGTGGGGGTATCACGTGATACACAACATTAGTTGTAAGTAATTTATATGGGTCAAGGTCATTCAAACTTTGAAAAATTTTTACCTCCAAACACTTGTAGCAAGCTACAAGTGTTTGGAGGTAAGTTTTTATTTGTTAATGATTTATTTGTAACTTAGTCTTCACCCTCAAGGACACGGTTTGAGATTGTCCCAGTGACTTTACATCACCGCCAGGTTAAAGTATTATACAAGTCAAGTATTTTTTTTTATTAGTTGACTTGTATAATACCCCTCTCCCTTACTTTAAGAGAGTTAAGACTAAATTTGGAAAAATAATTTGGAAAAAGACTTTTAAATATTGTCCAACACAACCTAACAATTTAGAATTTATTTTGGTAGGCCTACATCCTAATCCATTTCCCACACAGATTGGCATCCTTCCCTTCGTATTAGATAGCCTTTTTTATGGATGAAAAATTGTCTTTGTACCATCCGAACGGGTACTTTCATTGTATGAAGGCTGCCATCACCTTTTACAATGATTTCTACTTTGGCATCAAAAGCTCCATAAATTTGAGCAATAAAATAATATTTTTCATCCATTTTAAGTCTTCTAATATCAAGCGGTTGCGGACTGTGGGGATGTCTGGGTTGGGATGTTTTAGACCTAATGTTGTTAAGACTGTAGGGTCTTACTCTCGGAAGATTGATGTTTTTGTTCAAGTGCGTTTGGCAACGGTCTTTATCTAAAACAGCAAACTTCTGACAGCAAAGAATCCCAAAGTCTTTTGACATCCAAACGTAATCGCATTTATTACCCTTGCCAGCAGGGAGTTTAACACGCTTACGTTTTTGTGTTGGACGCTTTACTGGAGTGTTTTGGAGCTTGTCAGGTTTAGGCTGGCTAGAAGGAATGGGGGTGGGAGGTGAAGGTTTAAGTAGGTCAAAAGGTAGGCTGCAGACAATTTTGGGTGGGGTAGGTGAACGGGTTAGGTCGATTGAGGGAAGTTCGGGGGAGAAGATTGATTTACGGGGTGGTTTGGTTGGTGTAGGTGGCATGGGGGATATAGGTGAAGGACATTGGGATGTAGTGTATGAGAGGATTTTCCGGGTTCTGCTGTATGGGGTGATCCTCGACCTAGACGTCTCTTCAAAAGCCGCAGACTCCGATCCTGAGTCCGATAGCAGCGAGAGTGCTGGAGAGGCTACCGGGACTCGGCCTGACGACTTGACGAGTTCTCCTGACGATGGCTGTGCACCAGCCTCTTCCACTGTCGCCGGCAATGGCGACAGGCTGGGCATTGAGGCGGGCTGTGGTGGCGGCGGCGGCGGTGGCGGCATCGTCAGGCAGCTCAGGATGTTCGCAGTCATCAGGTATTCCAGGATCGAAGTCGAGGATGATGAGGGTCGAGACGCGTCGGTCGAGGTTGAAGTTGATGGGTAGTTTTTTAGCTTCAGACCCATTTTACCCATTGTAATAAATGAAAAGAAGTGAACGTGTAAAACAAAAGTCTCAAGAGCGAGAGAGAGTACCTGTCCGTATGGGAGCTTGGACCGGAATGAGAAGTGCGTGCAGCCCGGCCGCCTTATATCCCCACCGGGGCTGCCACGCCCAGGATATTAGGGGTGGGGGTGGGGGTGGGGGTGGGGGTGGGGGTGGGGTGGGGGGGGGGGGGGTTCGCACTTTTTGCGGGGGGGGGGGGGGGTTCGCACTTTTTGCGGGGGGGGGGGGGGTAAATTTAAAACAATAAGCCTCACTTAAGGCGTTTATGTTAACATCGCTGAAGCCTCCAAAAAAGACACACTTATAGACGAGTCAAACCTTGTGTGTTACTTGACTTGTACATTTTTTTTTAAAAGAGCTTAATATATTTACCTTGTTAATAAGACCTGACTGTTAAAGAATTTTGAAAACTTTTATATATTTAGGTCAAGGTCACGGTAAAACTTTAAAAAATTAAGCCCCACACCCCCGATGGGGGTGTGGGGCACTTGGGTTGTCATCGCTGTAGCCTCCAAAGAGACCCAACTATGACAACAAGGCAACATCCAATGTCGTGTTCCCTTCGCCACGCAAGACTTGTAAACATTTACTGCATTGTCTTTTCAATAGCTAACAAAACATTTACTTAATTTTGAGAGAGGTTGAGGACAGCCCTAGTGGCTTACGCCCTCGGTCCGAGTGCAGGGGCCACCGCAAATTGGCCACAGCTGTGGTCTGCATGTCAGCATACAAACGGACCGAGTCCCAAACCCAGCCGCAATATTGCATGCCTGAGAGGACCCATGCTAAAATTGGTTTAAAATTGTTTTACACGGGGGTCTACTCCCGTACCCTACCTTTACTATTTAACTTTATCAATGCAGTAAATTTTTATAAATCTTTGTGGGTCAAGGCCACACGGACATTAAAAAAATTTCGGCCCCCGTACATCCATGGCGAACCACGAATGTTCGGGGGCCTTGGGGACTAAAAACACAAATAGCTAACAAAGATTCATTTACATAATTTTGAGTTTCCAGAAGGGAAACAAGAGGTTGAGGACAGCCCTAGTGGCTTACGCCCTCGGTCCGAGTGCAGAGGCCACCGCAAATTGGCCACAGCTGTGGTCTGCATGTCAGCATACAAACGGACCGAGTCCCAAACCCAGCCGCAATATTGCATGCCTGAGAGGACTCATGCTAACGTTGGTATAAAGTGCTTTTACACGGGGGCCTACTCCCGTTCCCTGACTTTACAATTTACTTTGAGCATTGCAAAAGCTCAAGGGGGGATTGCTAAAACAAGCGTATACACTTTAGAAAAATATAACACACTTACAACACACAATTGAGCTCAACGTAGTCAATGCTGGAACAAGCACATACATGTTAAACACATATAACAAACAAGACACAAAGGATAAAAGACACACAGGAGACATAAGGTACAAGTAAAACACTCTCATATAAAACAATTCGCAATACCCAAACGCAAGCGCAATATCTTACAACTAATACAAGTCTTAAAGTTAGAGTAGACTTCGCTAAACACTGAAGGCGCCATTCAATGTTTAGTGATGCCTATGGCGGTCCGTCCCGATCGTTCACGTTCAACGCGCGGGAGCGGACTGCGAGCCGGCTCTGGCTGGGCCCCCTTATATCCCCACCGGGGCTGCCACGCCCAGGATATCAGGGGTGGGGGTGGGGGTGGGGGTGGGGGTGGGGGTGGGGGGGGGGGGGGTCGCACTTTTTGTCGGGGGGGGGGGGGGGGTTCGCATTTTTGTCGGGGGGGGGGGGGGTTCGCATTTTTGTCGGGGGGGGGGGGGGCTCGCATTTTTGTCGGGGGGGGGGGGGGGGCTCGCACTTTTGTCGGGGGGGGGGGGGGGTGAGGTATGTTATGTGGGTCAAGGTCACCCACAACACTTGTACTCTAAGTGTTGGCTATACCCCCACCACAACTGGGTCCCTAGGCTACACAACACCGCTTCGCCAGTATGTCTCCGGCTTCCATGCGGTGCGTCTCGCTGTTCTCTAGCTCTCTATATGTAAGTAATTTTACAAGTTCTGAATGTAGGTCACTACACTTTAACTCTGGGACGATATCGACTTGTAGTATTTCAGTGTTTTGACTCAAGGTCATCACACTTTAACTCTAACACATCGGTTATCGTACCAGAGGTGCTCAATAACCTAACTTGTAATGTTTAGGGTGGCGTTTGCACGCCACGTGGTATCGCCATGAGTGTCCAGTCCAAGTTTTAAGTTAGATTAATTTTACTGTAATCTTTTCCATTTCCGCTTCGTTTTGCCAAAGTATAAGGTGTCGCTTAATAAAGTGGTATTTCTCTAAAGTTATAGGAGATTGCAGGGATACAATTAGTTTATTTAGGAGACTCTTCATCTTGGAGTTTAACACAATTTCCACTTTGACTTTGCTTCCTCGGCTCTCACAGCCTAAGCTGTACAGAAATGTTTCTTCTAGTGCCAACTCGGGCCAAGAGAACAGTGTGTTGACTGTAGGACAGCTCATGGTGAAGTGATGCGATACTCCAGCGTACCACCTCACCTTCCCCCACCACTGTGACCTTCCCCCACTCCTGCTGTTTCCCCCACCTCTTTTCCCTTGACTCATGCGCTACAAGCAGTCTCTCAGTATTGTGCGAACTTTTGTGAGGTGAAGCCATGTCGCAGGACACTTTAGGTAAGAAACTTAGCCGTGTTAAGACTTTATTAGTTGCTCACTGTCCACCACTCAAAGTTAAGAGAGTTTCAACTTTAGCTAAGTGGCGCAAACTGTTGCGCGGACACCCTAAGTTTTATACCAAACAGACTAATGTCAGTTTTACTGATGAAGATTTGTTTAATATATTGGATGAAATGACTTTTCCTTGCAAAATTCAGTTAGTTACTCCCATTCCTGACAGTTTAGAGTCTTAGTCTCTCAAGCCAATATACCTAGCGTACACAGAGCCTGACAGTCAGTCACTCGGTGGCTGTCGTGGGGTGCGCATCGGTGTCGGCGCTCCGTTGTTAGGTTTTCAAGGTCACAGTAATATCAAATTGTTGGTGTTGTGCTGGTTCAAGGTCACCTGAGGGATAACCGATTGCCCATTTAGGCAGAGTCATGTCAGAAACTCGAGTTTAACTTGGCACTTTTGCCGTTTCTCGTCGAAAATTCGCTCCAAGTGGTCAAGGTCACGGGGACTCTGACTGAAACTCGGAGCGTAGTGCGAGAAACGGCAAAAGTGCCAAAAAATTTTAAGTTTCGGCGTGACCTTGACCTCAGTGGCGTCGGTGACGTCATTTTGATGACGTAAGGGGTGATGACGTCATCAGCACGTCATTTCTGTGACGTCATGGGTGTGACGTCATAGAAATGACGTCATTAGTGATGACGTCATCGATGACGCAATCGATGACGTCATCGATGACGTCATCGGTGAGGTCATTGACCTCGATGACGTCATCCCTCAGGTGACCTTGAACTGGGCCAGCACCAACAATTTGACACTACTCCCGTCCACATTGTGGTGCAAGGAACACGTAGACTGCACTTTACATGTATCTCTCACATCACGCGAACTCTGACACACGCTACCAGAGGCTTGCTGTTTAGACTTATCTACATGAACCCCTGTACTGAAGGTCTTGGGGATAAACGATGTGTAAAATGTTCACTGAAATTATGAAATATGCAAGAGGAAAGGTAGAGCTTAAGGTGATGTTCAACAAGATTCATTTTTAAATTTTTTATGGTAATGGTTTAATCAAGAATTGTTTCCAAATGGTCTCCCCTGTAAGCAAAATAAAATTTTATAAAAAAAGACATGTAAAATTGACTAACTCTGTAGAGAACGAATTGCAGTTTACTTGGTACTGTTTAATTGTAACATATTCATAAAGACCACGTACCCAGTTATAGTGTTATTCTTTTCTCCTTAAACATTGCTAATAGTCCTTTCTAATATACAGGGTGTCCAACTTCCACCTTTACAAACTTTTCCAGGCTATTAAGCATGCAAAAACAAACAGAAAAATCAGATAAACATATGTCCTAAAATGCTTCGTTAAGCCGCTAGCAGCCGTTTTGTTTTTTACACTTAAGAATTTTTATTTCCCTAACGGGTTGTTGTATTAAGTTCATATTTGGCATGTACCTCAATCACACCAATGCTCATTTTTAGAAAAAATATTATTTTTTCCGATGTATATTTTCAAAACGGCGGCTATTTAAAATTTTTTAACTCAAATATCTCAAAAGCGATAAATTTTATAAAAATGTTACAAGAGACAAAAAAGTTGTCAAATTAAATTATCTAACAAGTGACACCAAGTTTGTAAAGATCCAACAACAAATAACGGAGTTATTGTGGTTTTCCTGCAGAAAACCACTGATTTTGCACTATGATTAATGCCCATTTAGGTTATTTTAAGAGAAAAATCTCAATAACTACGTTATTTGTTGTCGGATCCTTACAAACTTGGTATCAATATTTAGATAATTCAATTTGTCAACTTTGTTGTCTCTTGTAACATTTTTATAAAATTTACCGTTTTTGAGATATTTGAGTAAAATGGCCGCCATTTTTAAAATACACATTGGAAAAAAATATTTTTTTTCCTAAAAATGGGTATTGTTCTAGTGAAGGTTCATGCCAAATATTAACTTAATACAATGATCCGTTATGGAAATAAAAATTATTTAGTGTAAAAAACAAAATGGCGGCTAGCGGGTTAACGATGAATTTTAGGACATATGTTTACAGGAACTTTTTTGCTTATTTTGATGTGGACAATAACCTGGAAAAGTTTGTAAAGGTGGAAGCTGAACACCCTGTATATTTATGGATGAATTGATATTGTTGCATGTAACACGTGAAGCCGGTTTTTTTTTTTCAAAAGTCCCTTTTTAAGCTAATTTTAACGTTTGAGGTGTCTTCCCAAGTAATAGTTTTGAAAATAAAGTTTAACCTTCAAAATGTTTTTACTGAAGACCACAGGAAACCTACAAAACTTTTTTTTTACCATAATTTTAACATGGGAAATAATAATTGAATTGTAAACTAAATCAGTTATTGACAGTTGAACATATTAGTGTAACGAACAAGACTACAATAAAATAAGATTTTCCCTAGCATAGAGATCTAAATAAATATTATTTTAATCCAGAAATAAGTTATTTGCAAAGCTTAAAGTAAACCTTTGAAGCTGTTTGAGATCCGTGTGCTCACAAATATATTTTTCTCCTAAGTTATTTTACAAAGTTTGAAGAACATATTTAGAGCCGTTTCTATATCCATGTACATACATATAAATATACTTTCTCGTATTAGAATATAAGATAAAAAGAACATATTAGCACAGGAGCATTTTGAGTTTGTTTAAGCTCAAAACATAAAGCTGAATAAGGTGGCACCCTCGCGCTGTGTAGGTACCCCTAGCTTTTTAAAAATGTAGCTTGTCAATGATAAAATATACAACAGCTGTTGTAATTTCAAACAAGGCTTGCATTAAACGATTTGACCTTTAAATGTTGACTATCGAAAACGAGTATAATAATCGTTTGGCGTCCACCCAGTCACTAGATGTCCTATACGCCCTGTAATAGGCCCGCTGGTTCCGAGTTACCTGTCATATTATGTTGCAAAGCCTCACTTATCGGTATCTGACGCTTGTCTGTCATATTTCTAAACTGTGGAACAATAGTGTGTACTATTGTAGCTTATAGTATTTGAAATTTTATAATATAAATACATCAATGTATGTTTAGTTTCTTTTTTGGACGGACGGTCTGCAACTGCCACCATCTAAAGTCGTTCGAGCAAACTTTCAATCTGTACCATAATTTCGAATCGAAACCGGGCCCAGCATTGAAACTGTCGGATATCAAACCTTAAATAAAAGGTTAAATGTAAAAAAAATTAAAACCAAACCAAATCTTATTGTGCGGGATTTAAAGTTGTACTGACTTTAAAACCATTCCGGTACCTAAATAGTTGTAGTATTAGTAGTATGTAATATCAATACTACCCACTCGCTTATTTTATTTATAATCGTGCATTTCATTTGAATAAAATAATTCAACGAAAGTTATTTCCAAAATACAGTTGAAGTAGATGAAACTTAAAACTATTATTTGCAAAAATTTTTATTGTTGTATAATTAACATTTTAAATAGAAATAGTGTGTATAATTATTCTATTTTTATTAACCAGGAAGATGAAAATGTTAGCCTCTCAACTCAATGACACATGAAATCATGAATGAACCAAACAAATGGATGTATCAAAAACTATTCTGAAAAAACATAAAAACAAATGATTTTTGAACACAAAGTTAGGATGGAATGTAATCTGTAACATGAATAAATAATAGATGATATTTTATGGTCCGTCACGTTACATTATGTAGTGTTACATTCATGTTGCAGCTCTCTCTGGGGAAACCATTTGACAATTGCTTATGTATATGCATACATATTGCTGATTAATACGTTGTAGTTGTGGAATAACATTGCTTTCGCTCTATCTGGATTATCAACATTTAAATTTAAATTTCGGTGTATCATAACTACATACAAATTTAATTGTGTAGGTTTAAATTAATTATGGTATGTAATCATACGATTGTAGTCCGGTAATATGTATACATAATAATAAAATAGGATAGAATCGATTGATAAAAAGTTAAAGTATGCTTATTGTTCCTGAACGCTATAATCAGTCAAATTGTTATTTTCAAATGAGGATACTATTGAATATGTATTTCACCATTATCTTTGCACAAGACATCCAGGACAAGAGCCCTCATGCGACGGCCCCGTTAATGTCAAGTGTTCTGCTTTGTTGTCCTAACGTACACCTCGACTGCGGGGCGGCAACATCAAACAAAGTTAAAATAATTTTTCAGTTTTATTTTGAAGTTATAACTTGTGGTTTTAAATGTAATGCCGGTACTGCATTGAAAAGGGCCATAGTGAAAGTGCCTTTAACCACATAATATTTTATTGTATTACCTAAATTGGTTATCAACGATACGGGTATTTCCCATTCATAATCCTCTCCATGACAAGTATTTTAACAAGTCTATTTTAAAACTCATATGAACAACATTAATATAAATATTGTAAACGAGAAAAACAAATGGTTTTTAAACACAAAGTTAAGATAGCATGTACTCTGTAACATAAATAAATAATATATTTTATTTTATATATTTTTTTAAAGAATTATGGTATAAAATAAAAGTAAGAAGTAATTGTAACATTTTTATGGACACTTCACACTTAAACCTAAAGGTTTGACCAACAACAGCCTACCATACATTCAGTTTAGTAAATGCTCGAACTGGTATCCTCCAACTTCCAGACAGTGGAATATTTGATTTATAAACGACTGACTTACATTCTGGAGGGCTTCTGGAGTGATAAGACTACATTCATCTTGTATTAGGGTTTTCAATTCGTCAATGTTAGCCACCGGTGTTTTATAAAAAACAGATTTCAAGTGGCCCCACAAAAAGAAATCCAGTGGAGTCATGTCTGGGGATCTGGCTGGCCAGTCAATTGCTCTGCGTCGTTCTATCCACATACCAGGTGAGTTCTGATCTAGAAGGTTCCTTTTATCTCCATGGTAATATGGTGGGACGCCGCGCCGTTTTGCTGGGACCGCAGCTCATACAGATTGAACTCTTCTTCTTGTTCTTCAGTATATTTTCTCGCAGCATTTGAAAACACTATTGGCCGTTCAAATTTTCGTTAAAAATATAAGGCCAACTTTGTGATTGCCTAATATTTCAGCCCACACATTGACTTTGACTGGATACTGAGTTGACGACTCACGGAGAATATGTGGATTGGATACACCCAAGATAGGTGTCTGTTAAAAAATCTATTAAGTAAAAAGGAACTTTTGTCAGAGAAGCAGATATTTTTAACTACATCTGTATTAGATGTAATGAAAGTATCCATTGTTTCACAGAAATGTAGCCTTCTATATACGTAGACGTCGTTCAATTCTTGGTTTGAATGGATCTCATAATGATGAAATTGGTTTGACTTCAGTGCAGTAACAACTTTTCTCTGCGAAACTCCAACCGCCCAAGCAACTTACCTTGTTGAAGACTGGGGATGCTCAACAAATTCTGCCACAATTTAAAACTCGGTGTCGTCATTCGGTTTAGGTCTATCACGATTTTAAACACTTGCAACACTTCCGGTTTCTCTAAATTTTCTCACTAATTCGCTGACATACTTCCTGCAAATTGACCTGTCGGGATGTAAATTGTTGAAACGCCTTTAATTTTCATGAAAGATTTGATCTGAAGCACCATAAAGTAAGATTACCTCTTCCTTTTCTTGTAGAGTGGAGCTATAATAACTATACAAATTTTTAGAACTACTAAAAATTAAAAATAATAATTTAGTCCCACTCTTTTTATCAGACAATTATTTAAGTATTATGTTCACAAAATGATTCAATATCTACTATCAAACCAAAAACTAAAATGCACCACACAAGTACCATGAGAAGTATGGAAGGTACCAAGTATGGAAGTGTTTGAGGAAAAGGCGTTGTCTTCTACTCAACTGAAATCGAACATTTGCTGGAGATATGTGGATGACACCTTCGAGGTCTTCTCTCATGGAGACCCCAAATAAAAGAGTTCTTAGGCCATCTTAACAGTACTTCTCCTTCCATCAGACTAATGATGGAAGAAAAGATCCAAAATAAACTAGCGTTTTTGGATGTGTGGGTAGAAAATAACTGGCTGGGTAGCTGAGAGGCTATAGTGCTCGCCTTTGGATCCAAAGGTTGCCGGTTCGATCCTGAAAAAGTTAGTAGCTTTTTATATGTTAGTTTCCGGACCCAGTTGGCATTTGTCATTGTGCTATTAATTAATTATGCTTTCTAATAACTAGTCGATGTTTGATAGTAACAAGACTGGGGTTTGGACCGTTCCCCGAAAAAACGTTAAAATACGCCATTGGCGCCAATGGTAAAAAATTTTTAGGGATACTCTTCGGACAACTGTTTTCGGGAAAAAAGGCGCACACAGGGCAGTATTTAAATTTCGGGTCAAAATTTCAGAAATCAGTCAAAGAGGGGGTTGTATACCCACTGTTACTCACTACACACTCCGTTGTATTACTCACCGTTGACTGAGCAAAGAGCTTATGCTCAGACCAAGATGGCTCAACGAATACCCTCAATCGAACCCAGGATTTGGTCAGAGAATTTGGTCAGAAAGTTGGGAGCAACTTTATCATCATCCCTACAGTCCCGATCTAGCGCCGAGTGACTGCCAAATGTTCATTTGAAGTTTGACCTATGCGATGTGCGCCACAACAATGACGACGATTACAAAGCGGCTATATTATAGCGTTTCTCAATGCAGGCGGCAGGATTATATAACGACGGGATTGTAAAACTAATTAGTCTATATGACAAGTACATCAATAATAGTGGAAATTATGTATAAAAGAAGACTAAAGGGCAGACTATCATGTAACAATAAAATTATAAAAAATCTCTCCTAGTTTATTTTGAATTTCAAATTTGTGCTCACTTAAAAAAACAAAAACAAAAAAACACGCCTTGTATTACGGAAAGTTGACTTATTAATTATTTAAACCTTAAAATGAAGATTATAAATATAAAAAAACCTAGTAAGTGAGATTTTGTACGTAAACATGCTAATTTCCATTAATTGGCTTTAATAAAGAGTGTTTCTGTTAGGCTTCTTGAAAAGATATCTCGGTATTAAGTGTGGAAAATTTTTACCTGGAAAAACTAGGAGGTGAAAGAAATTTGTATCACAGGAGTAACGAAGTGAGGACTGTTTCAATTATCTAGGTTTAGTCATTGCATGTTACATGTTGAGGTATGAGTACTGATTGCCTGTGTTACATTGCCATCAATCCGATTAGGAACAGAATTGTGTGGCAGCCATCGAAAACTGTCATTGACTCGTAATGAGATCAGCTCACATGTTGCATGCGACTATCGTCTTTAATCCCTTAATGCGATTTGTAAGTTTTATAGCAAATAATCTGATTACATGAGTTCAAATTATGCCATCCTCGTATAGTACATATGAATGAAAAAAATGTGTCTAACAGCATGATCTATTTCAAACTTGGATCCTCAAAACAACCGAACATAACAACAGCTTTGTTCTGATTGACATTTAATATTATTTCGTCGTCCAATATTATTTCACAGTGTTGACTGTTACTAATTTCCTTTCAACAACAATTCTGATTGATCTTTCAATATTTTTCATTCAACCATTGAAATATTTGCCTTTATCACTGATCCTTTTCGGTTAAATATTGTGATTATAACTAATATCCTAAACATTGCTATTATGCATTCCTATGATGCATTTGTCTATAGATTTGCATTACGTCACTATACAGGGTGATTGATATAAGTGTGCCAGCTGTTTTACATGGAAACTGTAAGAGCTATCGAAAAAAATTGAAAGGTAACCCCCCTGGAAATTAAGTCTCGTTTATTATAATGATAATGATTTTTTTTTAAAGTCGGCCATTTTTCCAATATGGCGGCCAACTTTAAAATTTCTTATGAAACACCCTACATTTTATGGTGTTTATGAAATTTTCATCGACTCTTAAGACTTTTTTATTTTTTGCCTTTTTTCTCTAAACCTAACGGTTAGGGAGCTAGAGTCAATTAAAGTTCATTTTTAGTTCCATAAGAATAATATGTAGCAAAATTTATGTTCCCATATCTCTGAAACCATTTATTAAAATAAAAAATACTCAAGAATAAAAATGTCTTAAATTGATGTTCTAAGAACATTTCACTCATAAAAATTATAATTTACGAATTAATTAAATTCTTTCCAATATGGCTCTCAAAAACTTGAATTTTCAAAATTATTTTAGTTATTATAAAAAAAAAGTTCTTAAAACATCAATTTAAGACACTTTTATTCTTGAGTATTTTTTATTTTAATCAATGGTTTCGGAGATATGGGCAGATAAAGTTTGCCCCATGTTATTCTTATGGAACTAAAAATGAACTTTAATTGCCTCTAACTCCCTAACCGTTACGTTTAGAGAAAAATTGCAAAGAATAAAAAAGTCTTAAAATCACATGAAAATTTAAAAATCACCATAAAATGTAGGGCGTTCCATAAGAAATTTTAAAGTTGGCCGCCATATTGGAAAAATAGCCGACTTAAAAAAAAACAAAAACATTATCATTATAAAAAACTAGACTTAATTTCCAGGGGGGTTACTATTTAACTTTTTCCGATAGCTCTTACAGTTTCCATGTAAAACAGCTGGCACACTTATATCAATCACCCTGTATATACATATAAACAATGTCGTTAAAACTGTATAATGATAAACGGTTCATTAAAAAATTACTCTATTTCATAGCTAAATTATTTTAATATCCATCCAACAGAGTTATTATATTTGCAAAGTGTAATGAGTGACGGCATGTCATGTTTCCACCGAGTATCAACACGCGAGCCGTGTGGTGAATGTGTGGCAGTAACCTGGTTGTCTCCGGTGTTATTTTGAGCGAACTCTCTTTTTTTTAATATGCGTGTCTTGAAACTCAAAGGCATCACACTGTGTTTGTTGGAAAAATGTCAATATCGAATTCAAGAAACGAAGTTTTGATAATTTTAAAAATATGTTCATAAAAATTGTTGTTCAGGATTTACTAAGAATATAAGTAATAATCATCCTGCTTTATTTGTCAGTGAAAGTTTTTAATGAGATTTGTGATTTGTTTATCTTGTTTCTAGACGTTTTATTAGAACCATGGGAAACATACCCTTAATTTGCACCACAATGTAGAATACGGCTTTACAATTAAAATTATTCAATAAATATAAATAAGTAAATTTAAACATCAGTAGATTTAAGTTTCTCGGACAATATCAAACGTATGCTGAAATTTGAACTAAACAAAAGGGAATATGTCAAGATATTATCTGCTCCACAGTGGCCCATCCATGATTACTTTCCCCAGGTGACAAGCCGATTGAGGGCCGGAAAACTACCACTGCTGACAGTCTCCCACCGACTGGACTCCCTTCTGGGACTATTATCAAGGTCGGAACCACTATTTGATAGATGGCCCGACAAAAGCAGTAGGTGAACGGATAATCCTCGGAAGTAGTGGACAAACTGAGTCGTTTCTGCTCTGGGGTAAGAAGATGCAACTATTGGAAATACAAATGGTGAACGGCCGAAGATCAGTCATGTGACTGTGGAGCGGAGTACCAAAACATGGATCACGTAGTCACAGATTTCCCACTGTGTGCTTCCCCGAAGGGTTGATGGGTCTGCATACAATGGCATTAAACCCTGAATCTAGCTTTATAAAGAAAGAATATTGAGTGTTTAGTTTGACAGGCATTAGAGAGTTTTTGCACGTACGGTAAATAAATACGGTAAACGCTAAACGCTATTTTAATAATGGCAGATTTAGACATTTTTACTGCTTGAAGTTACAAAAATTCATTTAAAAGTGATCAATAGTAAGCATTAGACTTCATTCATACAGTTGAACTATCCTCTGTAACGTAATATACGTAATTTGCTATTTTAAAAATAGCGTTTAGCGTTTACCGTAAGTTTTACCGTATGTTGCAAAAACTCTCTATTAACGCAGGTGCTCTGCACTACGCAATGTCATTATGTCATAGCCAGCTGTCAAATTCTAAAATTTGATAGCTGGCTAGGAACCAAACATATACTTAGTTAATAAAGAGGCTAAATCGTTCTTCGTGTACTAATGTTTATGATGGATTAATCAGCATTACAGACATTACTTAATCTGAGAACCATTGGTTGTACAGGAGAATCGCCGGGATCGAACCAGTCGAGTTGGACCGGTCCACAACAGGATCATTGAACAGTCGATAACAGGCTTTCAATAAAATATACAGTGTGATTGAAAAGTCCCGGAACGGTGGAATACAATTTTTACCATTACAGATAAAGTAATGAGACTTGGTATATCAATAAAAGTTTAAATTTCTACTCTCTTATCACTTTTTTATCCCTGAAAGGGGACGGCCCACGAGGAGTCAGACAACCTGGTTCTTAAATAGCAGCATAGGTTGACTGGTATCAAATTAAAGGTCTCACTGACTTAAAACGGATGACCAAGACGGAAATGGCAGGTAAACAAAGTTTCCATTAAAATCATATGGGTAAAAATGCAATAACTTTATTAATACTCAACCTTTTCACGGTGGGTTTGTGGCTTTCTACTCTTAATGCAAAGACGTTTAAAACTTTGTATGGTGTGACAGAGGCCAAGGAAGTTTCAATTTAAACACCCTTTAAGGCATGTCCCTCTTGGAAGTCTACAGAAATCTGCTTTGGCCTTTGTCAAATTTTACATCATCTTAAACTTTGCATTTGGAGTAATAAGAAACAAACCCGACGTTAAAAGGTTGAGTATTAAGAGAGTTATTGCATTTCTAAGTTTTACCCATATGATTTTAATGGAAACTTTGTTTGCGTGCCATTTCCGTCTCGGTCATCCGTTTTATGTCAGTGAGACCTTTAATTTGATACCAAAGTCAACCTATGCTGATATTTAAGAGATTTGTCTGACTCCTCGTGGGCTGTCCCCTTGAGGGGTAAAAAGGTGATAATAGCTTAAAAGAGTAGACATTTAAGGCCATTATTGATATACCAAATCTCATTACTTTATCTATAATGGTAAAAAATATATTTCACCGTTCCGGGACTTTTCAATCACACCGTATAACACTAAGTTTGACCAATGGAATTAATACCTATTTACTTTAATTTCAACCACATTTTCAAAACACTTTTCCTACTAATCAGCTGTGCCAGCTTGCCTTGGTTATTGAATATTTGCTCTGTGTTAATGTAATCTTATTTAAATGGGGGTTTCGGCTTTAATTATGTATCCTCTTTATGTATAAAATGAATTATTGTAGCTTTAGTAAAATAATATTTGAAAGGGTTTTTAATATTGCATATGATGCATAATTTACAAACTTAAAAACCTTTCGTTACATTTGATTGTTACAATACAATTTATGCTCTTCAAAATTACGAATTAATTGTAGAATCCAATGCAATGTATTCAGTAAGTCAGTTTAATTCAAAAGTCTCATCTGCACTGCCAGGGGGGGAACTCCCTTGGCGCTAAAACCAACATAAACAACGGCAGTGGAACATTTCCTCTGACTTTCCTTAAAGATGTTTAAGCCGTGAAATTACGTGCACCGCGCTGTCAACATGTTCCCAGCGGCTGGACCGAGGACCAAGATCAGGATGTATCTCCACCAAATGATAATTACTGAGATCACTATCACGACGAAAACTGATCCTGTGTATTGCACTAAATAATTGGCACCAAGACAATTTCATGTACGGCCGGTTAGTTGATATTAGTTCTCATTTTTCTTTATAATTGCACGCTTACACGTATTGCGATTACCTTAATTAAATACATTAGCGAAAGCTTATATGTTTTTCATCCGTCATAACTTGAAACTCTGAATGTTTCAGACTTACAGATCTTAATATTTAGGAAGATTGATAGCTACAATTTGATTTAGTTAGGAATTTGCGATTTTTTTTATGGTTCTTGCTTTGATTTCATTATGACACACGTACAGTTATAGTTAAAAATTCTTAGATTATAAAAATTCACTCAAACTGCTGACAATTTTTAAGGCCTTCACAGTTACACATTTGTGATCAAATTGTTTTATTTTATTACAAAATAGAGTAAAGAAAGCTCAATTATTACATTTCCAAACCGCTGTTGCAATTGAACCAAATATATAATTGTTCTCATTATTGTTAACTCTCGCAGGCAGCGGACGGTGGCGGAGTAACGGCAAGACATCACGCCATGTCGCCATTCATAACTGTACTGTATAAATCACTGAAAAGTCCAGCTGCTGCGATTCGTTCCTTAGTTGCATTTACATGTTTTACTATGATGAATTTATGTACATGGTGATTGAAAATCTTTCTCTGTAATTTTATGTGCTAGAGTAGATCCTATTAGATTTATTATTACCTTGGATTTTAAATGAGTTGCTATTTAATGTAAGTTTTTTATTATCATTATGATAATGTAGTATATTTGCTGGTTATTCACGTGTTTCGACCTCAATAAATAACGTTTTAATGTTTCCTTAAAAATGACTCACGGAACCTATAATTGGGCATTTGATTGACTACAGTGATCGCCTGTACACCTGCTTCTGAAAGTTGGTTTTATCCTGAGAAGAGTTAAAAGCTTTGTGATGGCTCGAAACTTAATCCAGCTGCCTTTGGTCATTAGCCTATTAATTAATCATCCTGACAAATTAATCAGCTGTTATTTGTCACTAAAATAGCTATATCTCATCTGGTCCATCACGCTCACCCATTACTCATACTTGCATTAAAATATTAACCATGGAGTACGTCGGAGTTTCAAGACATTTATTTAAAAAAAATGTATGGTAGTAATAATCGAAATTTGTTGTGCCGAATCATAACAACAAAGCGTTGAAGAGCGAGAGCACGAATCAGAGCTTAATAAACCTTGTGAGATACAAATTAGTCCATTAGCTCAACAAGGGCCAGGGAAACCCGAGGCCTCTGATTGGCTGTGTTGGCTGACCCGCCCGTTAATCTTATCCACAGCTGACAATATTGATATTCTCAAATAATCTGTAAATAAAGAATTTTATGTTTATTGTCTGTTACCTGTCCCGGCCTGTGTGTAACTTAAGCAAACAAGGGAAAGGGCTGAAAATAATGGAATACTTATTTGGAAAATTTAACAAGGGTCTCTTCTCCTTGTTTAAATCCTTGTTGATAAATTAAACTCTTAAACAGTGGTTTGAGTAAACGAATATGCGATTAAAATTATTATGAAGTATGGAAACCTTTAATTTTCAACAACATTTAATACATTATTTTTTTAACTGTAAGACTAATCCGTCATAAAATTACTCTGAAGGGTGGCTACTGTAGATGTAATAGTTTCTAAAAATAATTCGTTCCAGTAAGAATCAAACTACGAATAAAGGTTTTTTAATATCAATTCATGACCCGGCTTCTCTAAATTAAAGAAGGACGATCTAACAAAGAATGCCAATAGTAGTTTTCATCACTAGGTGCAAAAGTGGGTCTCTTTGGTTCGCAATCGAGTTTTCAAAAACGATTAAGCATCAAAAAGGCACTTTTGCTCCAAGTGATGAACAACTTTTTTTATAATACGGAATCAGACTCTTAATCATTAAAAATATTAACTATAAAGTTGTATTTCCGAGGTTGTATTTATAAAGTAAGTAATATGCAATGTTAACATTTGTTATTTATAAACAATGCTCTTTATAACGTTTGAATTTCAAAATTCTTTCCGCATCTTAAAATTAAAAAATGAATAATAATATCTTTAGCAAACAGCTGACTTTTCAGTCTTAGGACCTAAAAAATATGCCAGCTAATTTTTCTGTCCTAAGACAAAAAAGAAACGTTTTTAATACTAATTATAGAACAAAGAACGGGCTGATTTCATGCAGAATGAACAAATTTTTTTTTCTACGAGTATTTTTTAAACAACATTTGATCGTCAAAGACACCGTATGAGTCCAGCAGTCAGGACAAAAAACAGCGTTGTTGTGTTGATAACTCGAGACAGCCCATCTCGCCTCGAAATCTCCTGACGTGATGCACGATAGAACCGATTACAGAAATAAAATTTGTTTTGTTTTGGTGATTTTGATAACTAACCAAACTTCAATGTAATGCACGGTAAAAAAGGCCTCAAGGGTTAAATGTAACAAGTCTTTAACCGTTTCTATTTGCCATCAACTAACTAAGCATTTTTTCTGCATTTGTGAAGTATCAATGCAGTTCAGTTTTATTGCTTCTTCGATAGATTTTTTCAATAAAAACGCATTTAATTATATAGTTGTAATTTAGAGTATATATGAGTGAAGAACATAATAAATTATGTCATTATGTATTCAACCGTGAAAACTTCAGTTTTTCTAAAATTACTCCAAATGGAACTTCCTCTTTTGGTAGCAGCAAATCATCTTGGTTCTATTATTTACTCAGTGTATGAATTATGGCATACTAGTGCACATGTTGCTCGACATCGAGCAATTTATTTTGATACAGTACAAAAGTAACTTTTAGTTCTAAATCAATGAAATCCGACCAATCCAATATTGTGAATATCTGTGATCACCAAAAACATCAGCTGTACATTAACAGATGTATAAAATCCTCAAAACAATCTCAATGTTATTCTAATGGAAAAATTTAATTTGTGTATTAAATTTATGTCCGATTTTATTTTATGTCCGATTTTCATAAATTTTTTGCGGAAACAACTACAGACCAAGCCCTATCCAACGACACCAAAAACTTGAATATCGGTTGAAAATTGTAGTAGGAGTTCTCAACACAAAAAACCCTTAGGTATTAAATAAGTATTGATTATTAGATTAACAGTATATGTTGATAACAAATAAAACGACAGAAATACGAAAAAATCTTACATACTGACAATTATTTATACAATTAAATCCGGTGTATTCGGCGATTAGTGAGCAATCCGTCACGGACTGATCGAGTCAAAGCTGCAGGAAGATGACTACGGATAACTAGTTTACTGATAATTACAACTCATATTAGACTGGCAAAGCAATCCTGACAACTACTGCCCATTGACTATGACTAGCCAATGCTGTTGAACAGTATACTGATTAAAAGATTTTTAAGTTATCCACACACAAGTAAAGGAATTGAGAGATACCACCCATTGTCCGCAATCATTGCTAATAATTATGCACAAACACTACCGCCGGCGATTTATTGAGTAAAGAATAAGAACACAATTTACACTGCTTGCTGATCTACGATGTATAAATTATGAAAACTTTTACCATTTTAATTATCTTGGTCTGTCATTTGAATAGATTCTGGCATTTTGAATGGTTTGTTTAAGTTAAATATTTTTTTTAACTATGCCTAAAAATCTTGCAATTTTTTTAAATATAAAATTTAAATTATATCAACCAAGAAATTAACTTTGCCCTATTTTGTGTGTAAAATTGATAAATCAATTATTTGAATAAATTTATTCCTCAGTTAAACTCAAGTTTTCAATAGCGAACAAAAATCTCAACATAAATATTTTCACTGTTATAAGCTTATTTCAAAAAAAATAATTTGAAACTATACCACTAAGGATAGCAATCGGTCTATAGATTGATATTCCATTGCATAAGCTATTTGCGAGTGTATTCAGTAACAGATGACCTGTTGCCCGGTGACAGAGACGGACGACTCTAGTGAAGGAAGGCTGATACAATGTCGCTGAATCAGCTGTTGTGGAGGATTGGCTACAAGTTAGCTGTGGCATAAGGATGTTGTAAGGTTTCGAGATTATATTGAAATAAATTAATGCATTAGCTTTTATCATTGATTGTATTACTCTTGCTATCAGTTGTCTTTGATTGTAGTTAACCTTCCGCTCAAAATTTCATTATGTTTGTATATCAAAATACTAGACTATTACTAAAAGACTATTTTAGTTTTAAAAAATGTTATCGTTAAGGGAATAATGTATACTAATGTCTCACACTACCAAAAGTACAACTTTATTTAAAAAATAATTATACTGGTCAGTAAATTTTAGTTTGATGAAAAGTTAAATATGTTTAAACTAATAGATTTTCACACACTTTGTTTACTAGCACCACAATTACTTTTATTTTGTATATGAATTTTTCTTTGCATTTTTTTCAATTTAAAGATCAACTGGACATGAGTTTTCCGCACCTGTGGTAGCTGGAGACATACAATTTTATGTCACATTAAGACTTTATAGTAGTCCTGAAATACCGTAGCAATGAATGGGGGTAGTGTTTATTCAGAATAAGGCACAGTACAAGCAAAAATTTTTGTTAATATACGATTTTCTTATACTTGGTTGGAAATATATTTATATAATATATAAATGTGATAATGTATGTATTGGACGAAAAGATAAAAGAAAAGAGATACACTTTTTTGAAACACCGATGCACTCTTTTGTGCGTATTTTAAGGTGTGTAAGATTCAATACTGTTTTTTATTAAATAAATTTAAGGGCGTTTGTTTATGTCTACTTATTTCAAAGCACTATTCTATTTTTGTTTTATGTAAAACACGCGAAGAAGTAAACAAATGCTGTAATTTAGGTATTACTCTAAAAGGATACTTCTGTAGTGTTAATATTCCCGCTGCCATTTGGGTTCCTGGAAAGTCAATCCTACTAAAAGTATGTTTTATGATAAGGGGTTGAAAATTTGTTTCCAGCAAATAAAGTCTAAATAGCCATTACGTTATTTTTGTTCTTTTCCGTGTGAATACCCTAGTATATAAATTTCGTTAATTGGACATTTTTTGTCAGAAATAGTATTTTTGACACCAAATTATTTTTTGTAGTTATGGCTATAAGTATAAATTAAGGACTAATAAAAAATGCCATTTTATTAAATATGTTGGCTAACGATTTATTAAATAAAAAGTAAAACTTGTAAAAACTCAATAAGATTGATTGAGAGAAAACATACGTTCGTATTATTGAACTGTACTTTTAAACTAAAACACATTAGTTTTGCAGAATTATAAGTAAACAACATTAAAGAAGGTAGATACAGGATGTCTTCAATTTAATTAGCCTATTGAATTCAACTTAGAGGCTTGATATTATAATAAGACTGACTTAGAATGGGGGTGTAATAAAGATATTTACAAAACATAATCATTGACTATTTATAAGTATTAATAGCCATAAATCCATGAGTGAATATGGCCAACATAAACCATCTTCGTATGCATATGGCACGAGTATCTGTACTAATTATTTTATTCATTATTTTATGATAAATAATGTCTAATCATATTTTAATGAAGCGATTCTACACTTAAATCTCTTTGCATGAAAACATTCCTTTACAAGCTGCTATTTTAGTAAAACTAAAACATCTAGTTGACCTGACCGATAAATATGAATTATTGTCAAGTAATATTAAAAGTATAAAATTAAATACAACTTACTAATATAAACTACTAGCTGATAGCACGTTAAAAATTACGGATAACAATTAAGGTTTAAATAGTAATAAATTGGTAAGATTGTGAAATTCTATTATTATTTTTATTGATCACAGAATTTCATGAAACTTATGACAATGTATTAGCCTTAAATATAATTTTTACCGTTTCTTAAAAGTTGAGAAGTTATTTAAAACCCTACAATGAACGGCTAAATTTACTGAAGCATACAGCTTGATGACTGTCTCAAATTGTAAGCCCATCGCACAAGATCTGGGTGTTCAGTAAATTTACAACTAAATTTTCTATATTTAAAATTGTTCCCATATAATAATTGAATGAGCATGTAAGTTTGTTGCCTTGAAGGTGCGCTGTAACCAAATATAAGTTAAAGTGTGCCAAAGATTCATCAATGTTGATCCCTTAAAAAGAGAGGCAACGGGTTGTGTTAATTCCCACTAAGATAAATATTAGAATCATATTTTAAATGGCTTAACATTTCGTTAACGTTATTTAGTCGCTCTATGTCATTGCGGTTATTTACGATACAATAGATAAATTGAGATAATGTAAAAAAATTATGATCGAATATTCATTTTTTGTATGTTTTAACGAAACCATTATAAGCCTAATACATTAAAACATAAATGTAAAAATTTTAATATATAAACTATAAGTTTATATAAAACCAATCAAAACTAACTACCAACACTTAATTTAAGTATCTAAAGTTGAATTTTTATTTTTACTGACTTTTTGTTTATTGTGAGATGTTAGTAGTTTGCCGTAGTTGAGTAAATTATTTTGTAAATCAGCAAAGGTGTTACGAGTGTTGTCCAATTTTAAGGTAGGATAAAATAACTTCTTAGATTGTTCGAAATAAGGTTTATTTTAATTTAACGAAGTAATAAGTCATTTTCTCATGGGTTCCATATTTTTCTAACCATCTAAGAACCATGAGTAATCTATCGGCACTAAAATGACCATGATTTATTCAGCGGTTCCTCAATAGATACTTAAATGCAATTTACTATATAGGATAGTAACTATTGAACTGCTAGTATATAACTATCTATATTATTTGTGGATGGTTAATATATGCACAGAATGCTTACTCAATATATGGCCCAATATGCCAGTTCCAAGGGCCACGTTATTGAATACATCCTTGCATAGTCACCGATAGATGGCTGTGGCAAATATTGACAATGGTGTATTGAATGGTGAGTAAATGAAATGTTAACGAATTACATATGAAATAATTATCTTTTTACTATAATGACTAATTATGCATTCTTCTTTAATTAAAGTCATTTATTTGTAGCAAATAAATAAATTCCATACTAGAATAAGAGGAGTGTCTGTAGCGGTGTATTTATATTTTATCTCAAAATCTAAATAGATATTTTGATTAAATTAGGATTTAACAGTATTTTCCCCCAAAATAAGTTTAGAAAAACCTCAAAGGTGAAATTATTTTTGGTCAAAAAGATTTTTTGAATTGTATGTATTTAACACTGGTTTTATGGGTTGTCATTTTGGTAACAGAATAACCACGGAAGATAAACAAAAACAAAAATACACTGCTTTTAGGTATTGGTTTTGAATATTCTGTTGACTGTTTAAAGGTACAGTTGGTTGTTGGTGTAAACTTAATGGTCTTTTAACCGTGATACTATCACCAAATTGAATTAAAGAGCAAGGCTCGATCAATCCGCTATTAGATGTAAAAAAGCGAATCCGAGCATTGAGTAAAGTTGGAATAAACTACCTTGCAAAAAGTAGGGTCGTAAGCTTAAAAAATGTACAGTTTATTTTCTTTATTTTTTTATATTTTTTTGGTGTATACTGTCACGTTGGAAGAGAAATTTTGTTATACCGTATTTGACATTTCGAATTGGTTCTAACACCAATTAGGTAACCAAACCAGTGATGATCTGGCGCGAGTCTTAAAAAAATATCAATTCGTATTCTAAGCAAGCCTATCACCAACCTAAAGTTAGGTAAACCCGTTAGGGAAATACAATTTAGTTTTCTGAAATCAGTTTAAAAATATATAACTCATGATTTAAAAAAAATTGTCCTTAATTATCTTAATTTTTGAGTGAATATTATTTATTTAGGTCTAAAGTGAAAAAACTTGATTTCTTTCCAATCATGGATTGAAAACTTTTGAAATTTCATTATTGGTTTCACGGAACCATATATAAAAGAATCTACAACATATGTAAGCTTACCGACCTTATCAACAATATATTATCCTTGTATTATCGACAATGACAGTCAAGACCACGAGAGGGTCCGTGTTTATCCATTGTGCTTGTGGGTGGCCAATTAGTACATGCAAATGGAACGCCTAAATCTTGCCAACGCCGCGCCGCCATCCTGCTGCTGTCCGCTCTAACTCCTCTAAGCCACATTCACAAAGGTGTCTAGAAACGTATCTGTTAAATCCGGTTTGATTACAACGTATAATTTACAATACAATTTAATTATCATATTTTTTATCTATGCGAGCATATCAATAATATCATATTAATGATGGTATCAAATGTAAAATAAAGTATGATTTTAACCTCTGCTGTAACTAAAGATGTAAGAGTAATGATTTTTAACAACCTTTAAAATTTAATACATTTATTTACCTTGTTAAGTGGATCGATGTGATTAAATTTTAAATATCCATAAGATCACGACGAATGTTGGGTATGTCAGTATTTTTTATCTAAACGAGCTTTAAAACTTAACAAATATATGTAAGAGTGAAAAACTGTGTACTTCGGCTTAAAATGGATATATCAAGTTCAAACAAAAAATACTGTAATACTATTAACTTGTAAGCTGGACAAAAATACTACAGCTTTGTTGGTTGTGCTAAACAAAGAAATGAGGTTTTGATTTCGGTTTTAATAAATGAGAAATTTGATTAAAAACCATTCTTTTAATTACAATCATTTGGTGGCAGACAATATGCTTTGAAATTGGCTTTAATATCCTTAGTATTTAGAGCATACAGTATACTATACACTATAATATCCACAGGCTTCATTCTCTAACTTTTTTAACCCTGATCTAATATAATTAGTACTATCTCTGTATTAAATAGTATCGATAAAAATTACAATTAACGACAAGGTTTCAACCCCCAGTAAAGGCCTTGGCAGTATTTACACTGCAGCATTACAATTGGTAGTAGATAATCATAATTTTGAGTACATGAGTTCAATAGTATATTGATATCAATGATTTTCCAATATCCTTCCAATTCAATAAAGTCAATAGAAAATAAATAAAAAAGAGATAAAATACTGCTATAGAGAATACCTACATATTCTTATAAAATAACATACAATAATATCTCATGATCATGCCGTTTTTAAAAATTAACTGTGTTCTTCATCTGTTTTGTTTTTAATTGCAAAGGATCATATTTTATGCCTTTTTTCTACAAAATATTGGTTTATATTAATTTTAGGCACTCTTATTTTACTAGCAAATACTTGTTATGGTGCATTGTTATAAAATAAATTATAAGGCCCACGGAAATAGGTTAATCGCAGAGATCCTTTAAATTTTTTAATATAATGTTACTGGTAACATTAATATTTTTCAAAAGCAAATATTTATTGTGATGTTTGTTAAATTTAATGTACCTACTTCAAATTCGATCAATAATAGTTTGTATTTTCGAGAATCAATATTGTCCAAAGAAGTGCTAATAGCGTTAAAGGAATTATTAGTTCAAGAGACAACGGTTGTTAACATGCGATGTCAGCTCAGTTTTGAATGTGTTCCCTGCTTCGAAGTAGTGGAAAAATATACCATCATTGGAAAGTAGAGACTTTTTTAATAACCTGTATAAGAAAAAATAACAATAGTTATGGTTTAGGCATCTGTATATTTAAAGTATATTTAAGTTCCGGATCGTGAACAATTACGTCAACATATTAAATTTTTTTTTAGGACGCGCTCAGCCGATGCCAGGGTTCGGAAACTCTTTAAACAAATTTGGGCTTGTTTGGCTCAGTTAACAAAGATCGCTTCAATAGCGTATCTTACGTTCATCATCGCCAGCCCGAGGGAAATGCCAATCGTTACACCCAGGTTGCTTTCACAGCAACGAACGTTCGTACTGGGTGCCGAAGGGTTCTTTAATGTTCGACCGAGGGTTTGAAAAAAAAAACGACGCAATCCTTCTCTAGGTTGCTTTAACAGCAACAGTCGGTACTAGAGAAGCTTCGACCGGCAGTTGAAAATACGACACGAACACAGCCGAAAAGCAGCTGAAAAGGAACCCAGCTACGGTTGCTTCAGCAGCAACACGATAAAGCTAGCAGAAAATACTAAATGTTTGTAAAGCTATTATTAAACTAGCGGCAAGAACGAAAAATGTTAAATATCAGTTAGTAACTCAAAGGGATATAGATAAATACTTACCGGGTACTCCCGTTGCTTCAACAGCAACTGGCGAGAACACGGAGAACGATAGTCACACTGAAAATGTATTACAACGATGGCACTGAAACTATATTAAAGTCGTGCGGCTCGGGTCGACTAAGGGTAACACAACGGAGGTACTTGCTCAGGCGTCCTGCTCTGAAATGAAATAAATTAAATGAAAACTTCGCTAAGTCCGGTTGCTTTATCAGCAACGCTAGGACAAAATAGAACGTAAAACTAATAAATAAAATACCTTCGAAGTTTAGTAGTAAGGGAAACACCCACCGGAGTGGTCCGGTTGCTTTATCAGCAACTCAGGGACACACGAAATTAATATCTGTGAAAAGTGTATACGATCAACCAATAAAGTGAATTAAGTGGCTAAGTGCAAATTGACGGCGAACTAAATCCAACAGGTTGCTTGGTCAGCAACAACCGTTCTGTTAGGACAGTACGAGCGGCACTCTAACAAAAGTAAAAGCCCGGGTTGCTTTAGCAGCAACTCGTTCGGGGAATACAACTCGGGCGTAAAAGAACCCAAAACTAATTTTAAAAATACTCGTAATTAATTAGCAAAGTAATTCCAGGTTGCTTTAGCAGCAACAAGACTGGATATTGAAATGCGTAATTTAATGTAAAGGGATTTATCTAAACAACTGAACGAAAATGCCCTTTTATGCTAACGAAAAGATTCGTAATTTATTATTAAATTTATTCCAGGTTGCTTTGGCAGCAACAAAACTGGAGATCGAAAAGCGTAAATTAATGTAAAGAGATTAATCTAAACAAACGAACCAAAATGCCGTTTTTATTTGATAAAAATATTCGTAATTAATTATTTAATTAATTCCAGGTTGCTTTAGCAGCAACAAAACTGGATATCTGCAAGCGTAAATTAAGGTAAAGAAAGGAATCAATGCAAACGAACGAAAAAGGCGTTTTTATTGTAAAGCGAAAAATAATACAAGTCCTACCGTCGTAAGTCGAATGCAACGGGAGAGCGGGTCCCGTGAACGTAGTGCACCGTGCGTCGGTCGGAGACGAAGTGACTGAGGCTCGTGCCTTGGCCGCTCGGGCCGGCCGCCGCCGGTGCGCATGCGCCGGCTCCCCACTCCGCGGCGGAGCGTGGAGGGGAGTTAGAGAGAGAGCGCCGATGAGTGTGCGAGGGAGAGAGAGATATGCGGCCGGCACAACTCGTGCGAGATACACAACCTACTTCTTGCGATGACAGACTTGGAACATTCAGCAAAATATTCAAAGTAACTGCATGCTCAAAAAAATATCGTTATTGTAATTGTCGTCAGGGAAACGAGAAGCGGGGACAGAGAAATTGAGGTCGCCTGATCCTCGCCGCCCAGAGACCTCTAATGACTGGACCCAATGGTTAGAGATTATTAAACGCTTCGGAGCGATTAACGGAAGTAGCTATAATCAACTGAAAGATGAGCGCCCTTATGTTGAAGTTGAAATATTCCAACAAAGGTTTTCAGCTTTGCTGGATTCCGGATCAATGGTTTCCATAATTGGTAGCAAGGTATATGAACACCTAAGAGCCGTAGGAGTAAGACCAATGGACATTACAAGCAAGTTAGCTTTAGCCGATACTACCACTATTCACGTGAACTCAGCTTTTGAGGTTGATTGCTTGATTGCCGGAAAGCCCCGAAGTGTCAGATTTTTCTATATTCCTGACGCAACATCCGACATGATATTAGGTATGGATGTTATCATCCCATTGAAATTGATAGAGTTTAAAGTTCCTGAAGTTCATTTACCCACGGGGGGAGTTGAAGATGTTACTGTTAGTACTCCTGAAATCGCCAATTTGAGAATTTTAACGGACGACGAAAGAGTAGAACTGGATACTTTTCTTGCTACCGAAATGGCACTTTTTGATAAAATATCAGGACCTACCGATGTAGTCGAACACACAATACGGTTGAAAACTGATCAACCTATAAAACAGAGATACTATCCTAGAAACCCCGTCATGCAAAAAGTAATTGACGAGGAGGTGGAACAAATGCTTAAAGACGGAGTTATTGAACCCTCTGACTCCGCCTGGAGCTCGCCAGTAGTTCTGATAAAGAAGCCTTCGGGGCGTTATCGATTTTGTATCGACTTTAGGCGGGTTAACAGTGTTTCTGAGCGTGATGCTTACCCGTTACCCAGAATAAACGCCATTCTAGAAAAACTCAAGGACGCAACCTTCATCACGACCCTTGATTTGAAACAGGGGTATTGGCAAGTGCCCCTTGCCGAGGCGAGTAGACCAATAACGGCCTTCACTATACCCGGCAGAGGATTATATCAATTTACTGTCATGCCATTCGGCCTTCATTCCGCCCCTGCCACTTTCCAGCGTTTATTGGACAAGGTGATTGGTCCCGAGCTGGAGCCGTATGCTTTCGCCTATCTCGATGATCTGGTCTTAGTCTCAAAATCTTTTGAGGACCATCTAAAGCTTCTAAGGGAAGTATTTTCACGTCTTCGTAAAGCAAATTTAAAGTTAAATCCAGACAAATGCCAGTTCTGTAAAACCGAACTTAAATACTTGGGCCATATAATCAATTCCAATGGAATACAGACCGATCCAGACAAAGTTAAGTCCATCATGGAATTCCCTCGACCCAAAAATGTAAAACATCTGCGTAGCTTTGTGGGACTCGCGTCATGGTATAGGCGCTTTGTCCAGGATTTCTCTAAAATGTCGGCACCCTTAACGAGGCTCACCAAGAAAAACGTCCCTTGGAGATGGGGAGAGGAAGAAGAGAAAGCCTTCGAAACGTTGAAAGACCGCTTAACAAATGCCCCCTTACTAACCTGTCCTGATTTTGAGGTGCCATTTACACTTGAAGTTGATGCTTGTAACGACGGGCTTGGAGCTAGTCTCACGCAACGAAAGGATGGAAAGATTAGCGTCATAGCTTTTGCAAGTCGACTTTTGACGGATAGTGAGCGAAAATTTTCCGTAACCGAGAAGGAGTGTCTTGCCTTAGTTTGGGCCGTCAAGAAATTCCGGCCTTATTTGGAAGGGTATAAGTTTACCGCCATTACGGACCACCAGGCCTTGAAATGGCTTATGAAGCTTCAAGAACCCTCAGGAAGACTGGGCCGCTGGGTACTGGAATTGCAACAATATGATTTTGACATAGAATATCGGAAGGGATCATCCAACCAAGTGGCTGATTCGCTCTCTAGATATCCCATTGATTTACCGTCCGCTGATCAGTTCCAGGAGATAAGCAGTGTCACTAAAGAGAAGAACGACACCTTCAATCATGAACAATGGTACCAGAGTCTGGTTGAGAAAACCCAGAAGGGTCGATCCTCTGATTACGCTATCAAAGAGGATAAATTGTATCGTCACCGCGCAGACCGGAAGGGTCGAGAAGAGTCGGATACTAATTGGAAACTCTGTGTTAAGGCCGAAGAAGTGCCCTTAGTCTTGCAGGAATGCCACGATAGTCCAACGTCCGGACATTTCGGTTTCTTAAAGACGTGCAAGAAATTGGCCTCGAGGTATTATTGGCCAGGTTGGAGGCGCACGGTCAAGGACTACGTGCGAAAATGTACTAAGTGTCAACAGCATAAGGTCGAACAAGTAAAGCCCATGGGACAAATGTACTTTCGGCGACCTAAGGCACCATGGGTAACAGTTACCGCCGATTTGATAGGCCCTCTGCCCCGTTCCAAACGAGGTTTTCGGTTTGCTTTGGTCGTTCAGGACAATTACACAAAATGGGTGGAAATAGCCCCTCTACGGAACGCCACTGCCGCCCTGGTTACCAAAAGTTTTCACGAGATGATAATCTGCCGCTACGGATCGCCGGAGATCGTACTTACTGACAACGGGACTCAGTTTGTCTCCTCGCTTTTTAAAACCCTGGCAAAAAGATGGAAGTTTGAACACCGATTAACCGCCCCTTACTCGCCACAAGAGAACCCCACGGAGCGTTGTAATCGGGTATTGAAAACTATGCTCGCCCAATACGTAGGATCCGATCATCGGGATTGGGACGTGAATCTTCCCGAATTTCGCCTGGCTATGAATTCGGCAGTCCATGAATCTACGGGGTTTACGCCTGCCCTGTTAAACCTGGGCAGAGAGCTAAAAATGCCCTCTGCGGTGTATGGCCCTATTTTTGAGAGTGTTGACTCACAGGACGACCCAACTACGGAGGAGGCACACGTCCAACGTCTGCAACGCTATCAAGCCAGGTTTAAGGAGGTTGAGGGAAACTTAAATAAGGCCTTCCAACAGCAGGCCAAATATTACAACCTGCGGAGGCGCCCAACATCTTTTCAGATCGGCCAGTCGGTATGGAAGCGTACCCACAATCTGTCATCCGCGGCTGATGCCTTCGCTAGCAAGCTAGCTCCCCGGTACGAAGGACCGTTTAAAATTGTAAAGAAGATAGGCGAAAACATTTTTCAACTTTCCGGGTCCAAAGGGAATGTTGAAAATACGGCACACGCTAAGGATCTCAAACCTTTCCATGATTAGGTAATTCTGAGTAATTACTGTTCTCTCTGACTGTTTTTTTTCTTTGTTACAGGTTTTCGGACCTAAGTTAGACGAATGTCCTTTCCATCGCCCCATGAATAACCAAATGGAAAGACAAATTTCGGCACGTCACCCTTTGGATGGGCAGCCCTTAAGGAAAGTGATTACTATTGATTCCTATGCGGCCAAGACCATCTTACCGCGTCAGGACGCCAATGATCAGGTTATCAACGCCTATTTCCGACTAATCGAAAGAAGGAGCTGGGCCTTCAAACAAGATCTCCCGACCGTTTTCAGCTACGACTGCCTGATCTGGGAAATGTTCCGAAATAATAGGCCATCGGCATTTTCGGCCAGCCGGATCGTGGACCCGTTCTGCTGTGATTTACTCTTAATGCCGAGAAATGTAATGGTGGGAGAAACTCCCCACTGGATTCTGGTGGCTGTTTGGCCTAAACTTAGGCATATCCGAGTCCTCGACTCCTTGAACCGTAATTACCATGCCCAATTGGCGGACACCCTCCAATTCCTGCAAAGGGAGGCCGACATGCGGGGACTTCCCTTCAATGTAAAAGAGTGGAAGCTCCTTCCCACCCCAGATTGCCCTAAGCAAGAAGAGAGGGAATGTGGGGTGATGATTTGCCTGATGGGGGAAGCTCTGGCCCGGCGAGCCGAGCTATCTGAAGTGGAAACCGCAGCCAAGAATAACCGGAGAAAAGTGATGAAACACCTGCGGGATGGCAAGATTGCCCACGAGAATTTTGAGCCCTTCGAGATTCCGCTCTCCCAATACCTTTGCCCCGAAGATCGGGAGCGGGGAAATGGCAACCTAAAATACCTACCCGCAGCAGGCGCAGATGTGGAATTAGAATTTGTGGACGTCGATCATGATTCTCTGATGTCCGAGATTGAGGATATGATTGGGGAGCCCTTGAGTGATCCACTGAATGACCCGATTCCAGAAGAGGATCAGATGTCCATCCAAAGCGAGGTTCTCACCATAAATATTGAGGAGGAGGACATGAACGATTTAGGAGAGGACCAGGATGAGAAAACTCCCCAAGTCTCGTTTCCCCGCATCAGCGAGCCGTCCCGGTCAGACGAGGGGCCGATGAACGAAGTCATTAGCCAAGATCATCGAGGCATCTTAGCCGAAAATGTTCCACTTCCTTCCAGAAGTCAATATGAAATGCCTCGACGAAGGAAAAACCGGAAATCGAAGCGACGTCGTGTCTACCTCGAAGATCGGTTTGGGAATGTGACCCGCCAAAGGATCAATACTAAGTACCTACCCTCCTGGTTTTAAACCTGTATGGAACTTAAAGTACTTAGAGGAAAGTGCATCTAAGCTTTGTTCAGTTACCATTCCAAGTGTGTTCCTTCGTTTTGTTTTGTTACCTAGTTTAGAGAGAGCTTTGTGTCCCCGCGGGACTGTGTTCGAGGCTGTGATTTAAAGGACTGTTTTACTTTATAAGTACCCAAGTGCAATTATCAGTTCCTACTGCATAAGACTGTTGCTTATACCATAGATTTAAGACCTTAACATTTTTGAGAGGTTATTTTCTTTTGTTAGCGCTGTGCCTTTTGTTGCATTTTGATGTCCAGAGGACAATTTTTTTTCTTAATTATGTCAGTGGAGATGGCATAAAAAAAAGTAAAAAATAAAAATAAAAAGAAAATGGATATTTTACTTTGGTTACCATGTCAGTTACCCCTTTCTGTTCTTAGTGACTAAGGACTCGTCTTTTTTTTTCATTTTCCTGTTTCTTTTTTTTCATTTCGAGAAAAGGAGAGAGTGTAACGATATTTTTTTGAGCATGCAGTTACTTTGAATATTTTGCTGAATGTTCCTAGTCTGTCATCGCAAGAAGTAGGTTGTGTATCTCGCACGAGTTGTGCCGGCCGCATATCTCTCTCTCCCTCGCACACTCATCGGCGCTCTCTCTCTAACTCCCCTCCACGCTCCGCCGCGGAGTGGGGAGTCGGCGCATGCGCACCGGCGGCGGCCGGCCCGAGCGGCCAAGGCACGAGCCTCAGTCACTTCGTCTCCGACCGACGCACGGTGCACTACGTTCACGGGACCCGCTCTCCCGTTGCATTCAACTTACGACGGTAGGACTTGTATTATTTTTCGCTTTACAATAAAAACGCCTTTTTCGTTCGTTTGCATTGATTCCTTTCTTTACCTTAATTTACGCTTGCAGATATCCAGTTTTGTTGCTGCTAAAGCAACCTGGAATTAATTAAATAATTAATTACGAATATTTTTATCAAATAAAAACGGCATTTTGGTTCGTTTGTTTAGATTAATCTCTTTACATTAATTTACGCTTTTCGATCTCCAGTTTTGTTGCTGCCAAAGCAACCTGGAATAAATTTAATAATAAATTACGAATCTTTTCGTTAGCATAAAAGGGCATTTTCGTTCAGTTGTTTAGATAAATCCCTTTACATTAAATTACGCATTTCAATATCCAGTCTTGTTGCTGCTAAAGCAACCTGGAATTACTTTGCTAATTAATTACGAGTATTTTTAAAATTAGTTTTGGGTTCTTTTACGCCCGAGTTGTATTCCCCGAACGAGTTGCTGCTAAAGCAACCCGGGCTTTTACTTTTGTTAGAGTGCCGCTCGTACTGTCCTAACAGAACGGTTGTTGCTGACCAAGCAACCTGTTAGATTTAGTTCGCCGTCAATTTGCACTTAGCCACTTAATTCACTTTATTGGTTGATCGTATACACTTTTCACAGATATTAATTTCGTGTGTCCCTGAGTTGCTGATAAAGCAACCGGACCACTCCGGTGGGTGTTTCCCTTACTACTAAACTTCGAAGGCATTTTATTTATTAGTTTTACGTTCTATTTTGTCCTAGCGTTGCTGATAAAGCAACCGGACTTAGCGAAGTTTTCATTTAATTTATTTCATTTCAGAGCAGGACGCCTGAGCAAGTACCTCCGTTGTGTTACCCTTAGTCGACCCGGGCCGCACGACTTTAATATAGTTTCAGTGCCATCGTTGTAATACATTTTCAGTGTGACTATCGTTCTCCGTGTTCTCGCCAGTTGCTGTTGAAGCAACGGGAGTACCCGGTAAGTATTTATCTATATCCCTTTGAGTTACTAACTGATATTTAACATTTTTCGTTCTTGCCGCTAGTTTAATAATAGCTTTACAAACATTTAGTATTTTCTGCTAGCTTTATCGTGTTGCTGCTGAAGCAACCGTAGCTGGGTTCCTTTTCAGCTGCTTTTCGGCTGTGTTCGTGTCGTATTTTCAACTGCCGGTCGAAGCTTCTCTAGTACCGACTGTTGCTGTTAAAGCAACCTAGAGAAGGATTGCGTCGTTTTTTTTCAAACCCTCGGTCGAACATTAAAGAACCCTTCGGCACCCAGTACGAACGTTCGTTGCTGTGAAAGCAACCTGGGTGTAACGATTGGCATTTCCCTCGGGCTGGCGATGATGAACGTAAGATACGCTATTGAAGCGATCTTTGTTAACTGAGCCAAACAAGCCCAAATTTGTTTAAAGAGTTTCCGAACCCTGGCATCGGCTGAGCGCGTCCTAAAAAAAAATTTAATATGTTGACGTAATTGTTCACGATCCGGAAAATACGTCACAAAGCTTTTGAGGATATCCTCGTTTGATAAAAGCAGAATTCAATTTAGAAATGTACTTTACAAAGTCTGAGCTACCACTACAAAGGGATTTGGAACGAATCGAAAGACTTTTTGGAATTGATTTTTTTTTTCATATACATAGGATGACAGCTCTGATAATGCAAGTATTGCATTGTGTTGGTGTCTTTCACATGAATTTTCGTCTTAAGTATGTCCTTGTCAATGAATAAATCAACATCTAAGAATGTAACAGAAGTAGAAGGAAACAGCCGCTCCTGGCGCAGGTCAAGGTCAGCGGTTGTAATTGGCAGGTGTGTGTTGTTGATTTGGGGGTTTTTTGGGGGGTTTGGGGAGGGGTTGGTAAGTGTGTCAAGGTCATCTGGAGGGGGTTTTAAAAAAGGTGGGGAGTCTGGGGACGGGTGGGGCTCCGGGAAATAAATTTATTCATTCATCAAAGCCTACCAGTGATCGTAGGATGGCTTCTACATCGTTTGCAGCCGTACTGTTGATTTCATTGCTCTGTACGGGTCGGGAGTCGGTGGAGGTAGTGTATGTAGGCGAATTTTGTGTGGGAACACCACCATTGTTATCGTTAGTAGTGGATGTCACTATTGGAGATTGTATGGGTGCACCCTGCCGTGTGTCCATAACTTGAAGAAATAAGAGCTGCTAGATGGTTATATTGTGAGTTGATAGAGTAGAATGAGAGATGTGTGTGATGAAGAACGGTTATATAAACCCGGTAATATAGTGAATAAGAATAACTGGATAACATCATCAATAGGTGTGACAAGATTGTAATGTTGATATTTCAGCATATCAGTTAAGACTGTTTGCAAAATAGTGTCAGTAGAATAACTGTTGCGAAGGTTGGATCTTGTAAAATACAAGGGGTGAAAGCTGAAGTGTTTCTTAAGTTTAGCGAATGTATTACGAGGTCTTGAAACTGTGTAGTTAGACTGTTTTTGTAAAATATGTTTGGTGCGTAAAAGTTTCAGCTGTAAAGTGTGGGAAGCCATTGTAATAGTGGTGACTAAATGTGCACTGCATAAAAAAAAAAAAACTGATAAATGGTTAGTGTCTGTAAATGTGTTTGAATATATAGAGAGTGATTAGCATATTAACCGCGAACACATGTTTTAGAGTAAGAAATGTAAATTAGAAAACTGTTAGAAAAGTAAAGACCGAAGTTTACCCTACGAAACCCGGCGAATAAATGAGACGCTCGCGGTACCGACCCTGTATTTAAGCAATTTGTGAGTCACGAACAACCCCTCCTCTACCCTCCCCCCTCAGCCGATGGGATAAAAAGGGTGGGATTGCGGTCACCCCGGTTATTTGTTCGGTAGAGTTGCGATAGTTTGTATTAAAGGGAGAGGGAAATACTTTAAAACTATTTTGTTAAAAATATTAAGATAACATCTAGTTGAAAAAAAGGAATTTGTTACTCTGTATGAATTGGCTATGAGCTGCACAAGTGCAAACAACAATCTGTTAATAAGTTGATGCGGTAAGAACTAGTATTTGTACAAACATTATAGTTCAGCAATAATTATATGTGTTATTAATGTGAAAAATGGTAAGTTAACACCATGGATAAGACTAACAGTAATGTAATACTATAAATGTTTAAAAGGATTAAACATAATTAAGAGTTTAAAAAAAAAGCAGATGTGAATATGAATAATTAGCAGCAGGTGAATATAAATATTAAATAATAACAAAAAAAAAATATTGATGTGATGTTAATTTATGCAGTAATAAAAAAATAGGTAATGGGAGAGTAATATGTGTTTATAGTAAATAAAAAGAAATAGTTGAAAACTAAGTTATGCATGGGGTGTTAAAAACAAGTAGACCTAATTGGAGTAAGTTAAAAGAAAGCATATATAATATTATTAGACGGTAGCGACTTACCGAGGTGTTGTGTCAGCTGTGGGTCCCGCGAGTGAAAAGAGGCGCAGCTGCTCGTGTAACGGTATTTATAACAGCAGGTGGTAATTATTATGAAAGTGGCCCCCCCCCCCCCCCTAAAATAGGTAATTAACCCCCCCCCCTTCTTTCATTTTTATTTTATGTTGAAATGGTAATAGTAGTTAAGCTTGTGTAATACTAATTTGGTGTTACCAAACGGTAACTATTGTGGTTAAAATAATACAACATATACTTAAGATAAATTAAACCGATAGAGTAACGGTAATTTAGGTCTGCTGTTGGCAATAGATAAGAATCATAGTTGAGCGGCGAAAGGGAACACATAATTTCCTACTGTTATTAAATTAATAGCAGTGAACAACTATGGTGTAATGCTATAAGGAAAATTGTGGTTCGATTAGGTGGAGATTATAATTAAATGTTGGCCAACATTATTGAAAGCCGCAACACTACACTTAAATTATCGATGACCTACTCGTAATAATCGCCGCTACGTGTATGAAACAGTGTTGCTTGGAAATTTCCTATTGAAGTTGTACTTCGAACGTTGTAAGCCCCTCAAACCCCTACGAGTTCCCCCCACCATCTTGAAAGTTTACGAATATTCTGTTGAGAATTTTAGAATCAGTTCGTACCGAAACTCCGGACGCGAAGCTTCGGGACGAACTCAAAGGGTAACTTAAATATATAGGCGGCCGATATATATTTGAGTTATTCTTGCTGTTAGGGTTCTAATATTAATATTTGTTGTGTGTGTGTGACTGTGTGTGTGTATAAAATGTTATTTATTTTTTAGTTTTAAGTTGTGTTATTTTTAAGTTTTAATTTGCGCATTGCGATGTTAGTATTAAGGTGTGTTATATTATTGCTAATGTTTAAAAAATGTGTTTATGCATTTAATGTTGAGTGTTGATGTAATTATTCTGTATTTGTGTGTGTGTGTGTGTGTGTATGTGTGTGTGTACTAATAACCTTTCACAGCTAGCTGTTAGGAGGGTAGATTAAATTTAAATTTAAATTATAGAAGTTCTGTTGAACTTCATTAAATATGGGTGGGACATGCGTGTTGTGCCATAGGCAGCGCATATTTTTATTTTTTTTGAATGTTAAATTTTTTGTTAGGAAATAATTATATTTGGGTGGGTTTAGATTAAGGGTGGGAGGTTAGAGTTGCGTCTTGTATTAATTGTTCGAGATTCCCTATTATAATTGGATGGTCAAGCCCAGTGCCTTCGGGCCCGAGACTGAACCGCCCGTATCACAGCTCACCAAACTGGATCGCCACGTGCGTGCGGGCAAAAAATTGGGATCCCTTGCAAGACGTAACTAGAGGGTTGGGACTGGGAGTGTTTGAGGAATACAGAGTGGTGGAGACGGCCGTGGCCGCCTCCATCACTTTGGATCATTATTATTTTTTGGTGACCTTGACCTAAATTAAGGTAATTAGCCCCCCCCCCCCCCCCCCCTCCCAATTTGCAATTAGCCCCCCCCCCCCCCCCCCCGAGGTCACTTTCACTTAGCATCACTATATAAGCGGGGCTAGCTAACATGTCTGTTTATTCTGATTCCAGCCGCTAACGCTGCCACTTCAGAACCATGTCTTCATCAACAACTTCTGCTACTACTATCACTATGCCTGCTGCTCCTGCTGCTACTTCTGTGCCTGCTCCTACTATCACTATGCCTGCTGCTCCTGCTGCCACTTCTGTGCCTGCTCCTACTATAAATACATCAGCTGCTAACAAGAAACCGGTGAAGAGACTGAAGTTGAAGAACGTCCCGGAGTCGATGCTGCGGCAGATGAATACACCACCATCTACATCTGCTCAGGGAAATATTCTTCTCCAAGCCATGGCGGTTCTTGGAAGTATTTTTTCTCCACCTCCATCACCAACACACCCTACGGCAACTCCACCACTACAACCACAACCTACACCTACAACATCACCGCAGATGGAGCTTCCTGTTCGTTCTGATACTCCTTCAATTCTAGAATCTATTCATGATTTCACCTCATTACCACCACTAATAACACCAATTCCTGAACCAAAGTCCATTAATCCTATCATTCCTAGTTCTAAAGTTAAAAAGTCAGTTTTCAAAATTGCTCCTTCAGAGCGCTTTAAATTATTAAATGAAGAGCGTCGCAGGGCATTTAAAAATTTTCGAAAATGCTCTGAGAAGCTCCGTAAGGGTGCTAAAAAAGGATTGGTTTGTGGTAGGAAATGTGTGTTAAATGAAAAGTATTGCCGTGTACATCTCATAAACCATCTTTCTGAGCCACAACCGACTGTAATCTCCAGTAAGTCCTACCCTCCTACTAAATTAAATAGACTGAAGGAAGGTTTGAGGTACTTTTTTGTAAGTAAAACAGACAAGCACAACAAAATTGTAATTGGGTGTAACGGCTTCAAATGGGTAATACAGCTGTCTGTACCTCTGAGAAAACAAAAAGCGATCAATAGACTTGATGCGAGAGACTATTTAATAAGAGGTGAGGATGGTTGGACTAAGTGGGGACGTAGTAAATGTTAAAATCAGTTAGCTTTTTTTCAAAATTTTGGTAGAAAAATAATGGGAGAGAAACCAGCGCTATATAATAGTGCGCTGAGTTTCTCTCCCATTATTTTTTGGTCACTCTAAGTTCTGTGACCTACTTTTACATGACCTTAAACTTGAACTTGACCCCCCCCCCCCCCCCCCCTGCCAACTTTCTCTTGTCTTATATAAGTAGCCGCTATGCAACTGGGTATGGAACATTGGCCGCTTACCTGGTGTACAGTGAACATGGCTCCGCTGGACGGTTCAAACTTTTACAACAGGCGATCTGAGCTAGAGGAAATGGCAGAAGTGGAGGAAGATGAATCTGAGCTGGAGGAAATAGAAGAAGTTGAGGAAGATGAATCTGAGCTAGAGGAAATGGAAGAAGTTGAGGAAGATGAACGATTAATATTTGAATATTTGCGTTGTGTAACTTTGGACCTGGAAGAAAGCCTTGACCCATACATGTGGGAAGCATTGGACTGGCTGCAGTTGGGCAGAACAATAGTAATCATATCACCAGTGTTGTTTCTCGGTAGCCCAATTTTGTATGTGACTGCAGACAATGCCGAATACATCTGGCAATGGGCAGAGTTGTTTGAGGATTTCAGGGGAAATGAGGAGTATAATAACTGGTTTAATATCTGTTTAAGATAAGCAGGGTTTTTTAAACCCAAAAAGGCTATGTGAGAGTTAATGGTAATTGGTTACTATATAAGTTAAAGTTTGTTGACCTTGAACTTGATCCCCCCCCCCCCCCCCCCCCATATCTTTTGTTAGTTTGCATTATAAAAGCCCGCAGCTTACATGTTTGCTTAGAATTTAACCAGTTGCTATATAGTGAACATGTCTAAAAGATTGGATTCATTCTTTGCTAAACATACAGAACTTTGGCCACTATTATATGGATTACATAGAAAGATTGAAGAAACAATTTTGAAAGATATGGGTGTAGGGGTTAAAGTGCTTGTATATCGTCGAGGTGATTACAAATTATTGTGTTCATGTACAGTCAGAATTGAAAATTTAAATAATTTATTTCCTTGGATGGTGCAATTACGTAATTTTGTAGAAGAAATGGAGTTTCAGTTGGAAGTAGCCGCAATGTATTATAAGCTTGATAAAGAAGAGTAATTATACTATGTTACAAATGTTTAACTAATGAAACTGGAAATATATCAATGATGCATCAACCGGAAGAGTTAACCGAATCTGAAGAAGAAGAATCTGAATAAAATGGTGGGGGGTTGATTATTTAAGCAGGAAAGAAAACAGTTTAAAAATCATTTCATAATGGAGGACCGAGAAGCAATGTTTAAAGCTTTTTGTAAGGAAGAACCCTGGGTTCCACCGGTAAATTCCTTTACATATTATTTCCCACTTTTAGACATGGAGGATTGTAAAAAAATTCCAGACATTGGTTTTAAATTTCAAAAACAAGGAATGTTAATTGGTGTCACTGAAAAATATCACAATGAATATTCGGAAAGATTGGCGTTTAACTTTATGATGGACAATATGAATATTAAACCCAGTGAGTATCCATATTTTCTTTATAAATTTTTAGTTGAAAATGGTGCCAGTGTAACTATTGAAATATGTATTCAACATTTTTGGCCTACTGGGGATAGTGGTGGGGGAAAGTAAATAAATGTGTTGTTTAACCGGATAGTCTCTCACTCTTGTAAAATCATTCACCAACAATGTATCGTCCAATTTTATCTGATTTGGCTGCATCTCATGAAGAAGCTGAAGCTAGAAGGAAGAAAAGCGAACAAGCAAGACAAATTCAGTCTAATATTAATATGGAGTATTATAGGCTACAAATCCAAATCCCAGGTATGCATCTTGGAGAAAACAGAGTAAAGACTGTACATGCGGCTGGTAGTTATATTAAGTATTTGAAATTATTATTGGAAGATAGAGAGTGTAAAATTACAAAATTAGAAGATGAAATGAAGAAATTGAAAAATGAACTATTGCTTTTGAAAAATGGAAATAATGAAGTCGTAGTTGAAGAGGGTGCAGAAGAAGGAAATGAAATATTGGGAATTTGAAGAAAGAAGTTTAAACATCTGTATAAACTTATAAAAAACAAAAATAATAAAAAAATTAATAAAATAAAAAAAAAATATTAAAAAAATTAGATATAGAATAGAGAGCGGGGAATAGATCACTTTGTGGCAATGGAATAACATGTCACTTAGTGCTCTATTCCCCGTTCTCGCATTAATATAATTTGACCTTGACATATATAAAATATGGTGGGGATAAAGTATTTAAGACGGATGAAACATGTGTAAACACTTCAGTTGAAATATTAATCTCTTTTATAAAACATGGTGGATACTCTATTTGAACTTTGCTTGAGGAAAATTATTTGTGATGGTTTTTTATTTAACCATATAATAAGATCAGGAGAATGTGTTATTCCAAACAGCATTAGAGAAGCTATTCATGAATACCGAAGACAAAATTATGGGTTTGGCATTATTGTTGCTTATAAATTTGCAGATGGGACGACTCTTTGTCAAGATTGTGCACGAGCAGCTATAGATGATTGGGATGAATTTGATCTTGAAGGAGGATATGTAGACCATCGTGTTAAGGCACCACTAATAAGGTTTGAAATCATGAATGAAAAATGTACAATCTGTGCACAACTGTTATTTAGATTTATTAGATGTAGATCATATTAAAAAAAAAAAAAAAAACTGTTTAATGTAACACTATGGTGGGGAAATTTATTGAATGGTGGGGGAAAATAGAAGTGGGGGGTATTGGTTATATATGTTGCTCGATGTTCACCAATTTCTTTAGTCTTGTAATATTGTTTGAAAAAGTAACTTGTAATTTAGTAAAAAAAAAAAAAAAAAATGAATTTTGAACTAGAAGTGACAAGCTTTAAAATAGTTGAAGAGGAGTGGACAACAGTTTCAAATTTTATTCATTCAAAACAAGATAATGGAACTCTAATGAAGGTATTTTGTTACATTTTAGAGGAAGGGGATGAAGACATAGTAAGAGACTATTTAAGAAATAGAGATATGTCAACTTCCAGCTCGGACTTTGTTAAATTTTTAAAAGACAACAATGTTAACGCGGAATTAGAAGTTTGGTTTTATGTTTAAAGAACTTGGTAGAGGGAGAATAAAAATGGTGGGGGAATTGTGTATAAAACAAGGTTTATACGCAGCAGGAGTTATTCGCTTACTACCATTTAAAAGAAGAACATCATAGAAAAAAAAATGGCTGAATCTCGGGACTATTCAACTCCTTCAACAAGTGAAAGAAAACCATTAAATTTGTCAAAGAAGATTGTGAATTTGTCAAGAAAAGGTAAACCTATAACACATCCGGAATTGAGCATTTTAGCTAAGGAACGTCATATAAAAGAGAAAACTGAATTGTATCAAATGCAGCTTTTAGTACCTTCATTGGACGTAGGCTGTACAAGAGCACATACATTGAGGACTGCAAACAAGTACATAATAGAACTGTTGGGTAAAATTGAAGTATTGGAAAATAAACTAAAAGAGTTGCAAAATCTAAATGTATGGAATCCAGCAAATGAACTCCCTGTTCTGCAGATGGAGCCAAACGATCTTCCTGCTACTTATGCATGGAACGCATTTAATGATATTGATAGAGACTCTCCTGTGAAGTACCAACCTCCTGCTGTGTAACAAATGATGGGTAAAAAAAAATACAAAAAAAATAATAAAATATAAATGGAAAAAAAATTAGTTGTAGAATAGAGAGCGGGGAATAGATCACTCTGTGGCAATGGAATAACATGTCACTTAGTGCTCTATTCCCCGTTCTCGCATTAATTATGTTTGACCTTGACCTAAATAAACATGGTGGGGGAAGGTAATTGAGTGGGGGAAACTAGATAAAAGAAGTCCAACGCTCGGTTGGAGTCATTCTTATCCTAAACAGGCGTTTACTAACATAACATAAGAAAAGACAACATGAATAGTGAAAACATCATTTTGGATCTTTCATTAAGTGAAAAGAATAAAAAACAATATGCGGACTCTCAAAAAATGAAGATGAAAGAAATGGCAAAGGCAAGAGAAACAAGAATAAAACTAAAATATTATAAACTACAGAGGCTAATACCAGGAGTGAAATTGGGAGAAGTAAGAACCAGAACAATCGACATGGCTGCTGACTACATCAACCAACTTCTTATAGAGTTGACTATAAAAAATGAAAGAATACGTCAATTGGAATATGAACGTAAACAATTGTTTCACCAAGAAAAAGAAGAACCTATGAACTGTGTGATTAAAGACAATCAATAAAGAAAAGTTAAACAAAGGAAACTGCAAAATTACTAAAAATATTGAATATAAATTGGTTATTAATTGGACTTGCATTAGAGAGTGGGGAATAGATCACTTTGTGGTAATGGACTAACATACCACTTAGTGCTCTATTCCCCATTCTCGCTTTAAGTGTTGTTGACCTTGACCTAATAAAATAATTTATATAAAAGCAGCTACGAGAAAGAAGCTCTTTCATTTAATCGACATGGCTCCTGTGGATACCACCGACTATCCAAGTAAACCTATTGCAGAAATATTGTGTAAAATTCTACAAGAGGAGTTTGATGTGGAAGATGTGGATAATGACAGTTCAGAAACAGATAGTGTTAACAGTATGGAAGAAGAATTAATAAATGAAGGGAGTGAAGATGTAGAAATGGAATTAACAGAGAATGAATACACACCATCATTGGAATTTGAAAATATTCATAATGAAACTCCAACATCCAGTCACGATCCAGATTTGGAATCAATACGTGGAAGATTAATTTTTTGTGCAAGACAATTATTTCCATATGAAGAAGAAGAAGATGAAGAAGAAGAAGATTAAAAATAGTGGTGGGGGTAAAAAGTGGTGGGGTAATACAGCATAAAAAGGAGGTATGAAAAAGATGCATTTCATTTATATGCCGAATTTCATAGGATAAACATCACTAAAATGCATCGTTGTGATATATGTTTAGAAACTTATGAAGATGAAATATTGCTAGACATTCATAAGGAGTTATATCATAATATAAATGAAAATTTAACACAAAATGAAAATAAAAATGCATCTGCAGAAGAAGAAGAAACAGCGGGACCATCTAATGCACTACCTAATTTAAGTATTCATGCATTGCCCGGAAGAGTAGTAACACATCACAAAATCCAAAATGAAAATTTAGAATTAGACAAATTTCTTGCCGAAGCAAAAACCATTGTAGTTAAACTTTTAAAAGAAGAATTAAAACGATTAAATTTTATTAAATTCGGCTTGTTATTGGATGCTATGTTTATAAACGTTGAAGAAGAATTGTCACCAAGAGGATTTATAACTAAAAACAGAACCATCATGAGTAGTTCAGATATTAATTCAATAGTAGAAGAATGTTTTGATGAGATCATCAATAAAATCCAAGAACATGAAGGACGAGGATCAGGTTGGAGTTTAGTTAGTGTAGTAAGTATGGATATTAGAGTTCACAAGCATGGGTATGGGGTAATGGGGAGCAGTTATATAGCTCTTCCAAAAAGGATTCAAGATACAAAATCATGTGTGAATGTTCAAAATCATGATACGGAATGTTTCCGGTATGCAATGACATCAAAATTCATATCACGCGATGCACAAAGACCCAGCGAAGAATATGAGAACTATAGATACAGATATAACTTTCAAGGTGTGTCTTATCCGGTAGCCTTGAAGGATATTTCTAAATTTGAAAAACAAAACCCTGGAATATCTGTAAATGTATTTGGTTTGGACAGCTCTAACAAGGTGTATCCTTTGAAAGTGGTAAAAAACGAACTTGCAGACCATACGGATTTGTTATTAATTACAAAGGATGAAGTATCACACTATGTATGGATAAAATCATTTGAAAAACTTGTCAATAAACAATTATCAAGAAGTAAACATAAAAAAATAATTTGTAAAAGATGTTTTTGTTTTAAAGAACCTAGAAATGGAGAACAAAATTGGTTACTGGAGCACAAACAACTGTGTAATGAAAATTTTGAAGCTAAGATTATTCTACCACCATTAAATAAATCATATTTACAGTTTGAAAAAGTTTTCCATCAGTATCGCATTCCTATAGTAATATATGCCGATTTTGAATCAACACTTGTTCCAATTGAAGATGAAAACATTGAAGCAAGGAAGAGTATAAAATATCAAATGCACAAGCCTAACAGTTTTTGTTTATTGGTTAAATCCACATTGGTTGAAGAACATTTGAATGCATATGGATTGTCATCAAAACCCGTGGTGTATCGTGGTGAAGATGTTGCCAGAACATTTTTAAATCATCTATATGAAATAGCTGGCCATGTTGAAAATTTGTATAATAATATAGTACCAATGATACCAATGGAGGAAGAAGAGGAAATTCAACATGAAAATGCTACTTACTGTTTTCTATGTAAAAATGAATTTACTTTAAATAACTATAAAGTTAAAGATCACGATCATCTTACAGGATATTATAGGGGTGCAGCATGTAATGCATGCAACATAAACTATAAGATTACCAGAAAAATTCCTGTAATATTGCATAACCTTAGCGGTTATGATGGTCATTTTATAATACCAGAATTGGGGAGAGATGATGGTGCAATTGATGTTCTTGCAGAAACAACTGAAAAGTTTATAACTTTTAGTAAAAAAATTGGAAATATGAAGTTGCAATTTGTAGATTCGTACCGGTTTATGCCGTGCAGCTTATCAAAACTTTCTGAAAATCTTAGAAAAGAAGATTTAATAGAAACAAAGAAAATTGTAAACAATGATAAATTAGATTTAGTTCTTCGTAAAGGCGTTTTTCCTTATGATTACATTGACAATTTGGAAAAATTTGAAGAAACGTCACTTCCACCTAAAGAAGCTTTTAAGAATAAATTACATGAAGAGGACATCAGTGAAGAGGATTATCAACACGCTTGTAGAGTATGGAATGAATTAGAAATAAGAACCTTAGGTGAATATTCAGATTTTTATGTTAAATTAGATGTAACTTTACTCTGCGACATAATGGAAGAATTTAGAAACACCTGTTTTACAGCATATGGATTAGACCCACTTCATTCGTACACAGCTCCCGGATTGGCATGGCAGGCTATGTTAAAAGAAACAAAATGCAAACTTCAACTATTAACTGACATAGACATGGTGTTGATGATTGAATCCGGTATTCGAGGAGGATTAACCCAAAGTGTAACTAGATATGTAAAAGCAAACAATAAATATCTTCCAAATTACGACGCATCACAACCTAGCACATTTATAGGTTATTTTGATGCAAATAATCTGTACGGATGGGCCATGTCAAACCCTCTTCCATATGACAATTTTAAATGGGTTGATCCAAATTCAATCAATAACATCGCTGATATCCCTAAATATGGGGATATTGGCTACATTTTTGACTTTGATTTTGAATACCCAGAACATCTCCACGACCATCATTATGATCTACCACTATTAGCAAAAACAGAAATATCTCCCACTGGTAGATGGCCAAAATTGATGATGACACTTAACAATAAGACTAGGTATGTAGCTCATTATTGGACAGTACAGCAAGCGCTAGAGATGGGATTAAAAATTACGAAAATTAATAAAGTACTGCAATTTTCACAATCCTGTTGGTTAAAATCTTATATAGATAACAACACAAGAAGAAGAACTGCAGCAACATCCAATTTTCAAAAAGATTTCTTTAAATTAATGAACAATGCGATATTCGGTAAAACATTAGAAAACAAAAGAAATCACAAAGACTTAAGATTGGTTGTTGATCCAACAAAATTACAGAAATTGGTGCAAAAACCAAACTTTGCATCTTCTATAATTATTAATGAAAACCTTGTAGCCGTTTCTATGAATAAAATTTCAATTAAGATGGATCGACCCATATATGTTGGAATGTCCATTTTAGACATATCAAAAACTCACATGTATGATTTTCATTATAATAAAATGGTGAAATTTTATGGTAGAGATAATATTGGAATAGCATACATGGATACCGATGCATTCATCTATTGGATTATAACCAATGATATGTATAAAGATTTACGCACATTTGTTTATAAAAATGACTTTGATTTTTCTGACTACCCACAACATCACCCCAATTACGACAATGGAATAAACAAGAAGGTTTTAGGAAAATTCAAAGATGAAACAAATGGTGCACCTATGGAAGAAATTGTGGCATTAATGTCCAAACTGTACTCTTTTCAATTGTACATTAGTGAAAAAGAAGAACATCAAGTTGTAAAGAAGGCAAAAGGTATAAAAACATCATATTTAAAGAAGAATGTACAGTTTGAACATTTTAAAAGATGTTTATTTGAAAGCATGGAAACAACTGCAACTTTTAATACAATAAGAAGCTTTAATCATCAAGTCTACAGTGTCAAGCAAACTAAGTGGGGACTCAGCTACAAGGATGACAAGAGACATATCCGGGAAGACAATATACACACTCTACCTTTTGGACATTATTCTTTAACTCCTATCGACCAATAAAACCTATTCTTCATCCTTTCACCTGTTTCCTTTTCCTTTCCGTAAAAAAAAGGGAGCATGGCAAGTTCAATGCCATGTTCCCTCTTTTTTACACAAATATAATATGGCCTTGACCCATATTTGTTAATAATATAAAAGGTGATAAGCCATTTTGAGGATTAGTATTTTCTCAAGCGGTGTACAAACAACATCTGAAGATGGAAGGATTAAAGGATAAAATTGTAAACGAACTTCATAAGCCGGCAAGAAGAAAGTTTCCAAGAAGAAATACAATTATTAAAGGAAGGAACGATCTTTACCAAGCCGATCTCATTGAGATGATACCGCATAGTAAATTAAATAAGGGATTTAAATATATATTGGCAATTATAGATTGTTTTAGTAAGCTTGCTGACGCTATACCACTCAAGGATAAGACTGGGAAAAGTGTAACAAAAGCTATGGAAGCAGCTATAAAGAAAAATAAATTTGTCATAAAACATTTACAAACTGATGATGGAAAAGAATATTTTAACAAAGAATTTACAGCATTAATGAAAAAATATAACATAAATCATTATTCTACAAATTCGGAAGTAAAAGCTTCCATAATTGAACGATTCAATAGAACATTAAAAGGAGCAATGTATAAAACATTTTCTAAACGAGGATCGTACGTGTGGTACGATATATTACCGAAACTTATAAAAGAATACAATAACAAGTTTCATCGCACTATCGGTATGAAACCTATTGAAGTAAATATCAATAATGCTAAGCTTGTTTTGGAGCGTATTAAGAAAAATACTTCTCCTAAAATTGAAAAATTAAGACCTAAAAAGTTTAAAATTAACGACAAAGTACGTATAAGTAAATATAAAGGAGTTTTTAGTAAAAGATATTTACCAAATTGGACTAACGAAATATTTACAATCTACAAAGTGCAGCCGACAATACCAGAAACCTACATTTTAAAGGATAACAAAGGTGAACTACTTCAAGGCGGATTCTATGGTCATGAATTATTAAAATCGACAGTAGGTGATGTATATCTTGTTGAAAAAATTTTACAAAGAAAAAAGGATAAAGTTAAAGTCCGTTGGTTGGGATTTGATAGGAGTGAAGATTCTTGGATTCCTACAAAAGACTTGGTGTAATACTTTAATAACTCATTATGTGTTTAACCTTTAAACAAGATGGATATTGTACAGCAAAAAGAACGATTTAATATTAATAATATAGATGAATTGACAGTGGATAATAACAATTTAAACCATGGTAAACATGGTGAATTACTACCAAACTCTATAAGATGTTTAATAACTGGCCCTTCTAATTGTGGAAAAACAAATGTTGTTTTTAACCTTATAACTAATCCAAAAGGGCTACGTTTTAATAACATATACATTTTCTCAAAATCTTTGCAACAACCTAAATACCAGTTGTTAGATAAGGTATTAGCAAGTGTGCCAGAAGTAAATTTCTACAAGTTTAATGCTAGTGAAACTATTATGCAACCAAGTGAAGCTAAACCATTTTCTATATTTATATTTGACGATGTGTCATGTGAGAATCATGATACAATAAGAAGTTATTTCGCAATGGGGAGACATCATAATATTGACAGTATTTACATTGGTCAAACCTATAGTAAAATTCCAAAACAACTTATAAGAGATAATGCAAATTTGTTGATAATATTCAAGCAGGATGAAACAAATTTGAAACATATATATAACGATCATGTGAATGCCGACATGACATTTGATAAATTTAAAGAGATGTGCGGCAAAGCATGGGCTGAAAAGTATGGATTTCTTGTTATTATGAAAGATGAAGCTATAAAAGATGGAAGGTATCGAATAGGGTTAGATAAATTTGTATTAATCTATTAAATGAATAGCGGTGTGTCTAGTAATGAATGAGACTTCATAGTGTAAACATGGTAAATCAAGAAAAACTATTGAAAGAAATAAAATCACTCAGTGATTCTATTAGGATTAAAAACCGTGCATTAAGGATGGGTATAAGCGAAAGAGAAGAATTTTTAGAGACTACATTTAAACCTATTACAGAACCTTTAAAACAAATATCAGAAACCATTAGTAAACCTCGTTACGAAGGAGATGTTTTACTACCAGTTTCTAAACAAGAAGTACAAGCATTAAAAAAGGAAGACAATGATGATTCATATACAAGCGCTAGTGACCAAGAAGAAACAAAAGAAGAAGAACCTATTGTTGAAAAGGAAGAAGAACAGCCAATACCTGAAGCAGAACAATCTATTCCAAATTTAACACAATTGAGTAGCGATATATTACAACACGGACCTCTGGGAAGAAAATATATATTGAAAATGCTACATGATATAAAATCAAACCCTAATTTAAGTAAATCACACGTATACGGAGCAAGAATTGATGGGAATGAATTGAAAATAGGTGATTCAAAACTTAAAATAACTGAAGACGATTATATCATTATTGGTGAGCATAAATATAAGGGAACAAAAGGATTATATGAATTAATTTTTAAAAACATACCATTGAGATATTCGACCAAAGATTTAAATACTTTTAAGGAAATTTTACAAAATACTAATGCACATAAAAGGAATTACTCAAAGGATGCAATAATTAATCGTTCACGCGCAACAAAATATAACATTGTTATAAAAAAGTTGTTTCCCCCACGAAAACTACCAACATTACGTACCGCACCAGCAGTAAAACAACCGCTAAAAAGAAAATCTTTATCACTTATGGATTTATCACTTCTTGAACAACATAGTAAAAAGATTAAAGGAGATACTTCAACATCTGGCAAAGGACTAATGAAAAATCTGTACAATACCAATGTAATTTATTACAAAGACATTAATAAATTAGTTGACAGAATGAGACTATTACATGAAGCTATGGAAGCTGGTCATACAGGTTTAAATAATGAATGGGTAGCTCTAGTTGATGAACTCAGAAGTCGAGGTGTCGTCGTATAATTGTCCGCAGATATAAAAGAATGGCAAGCATATAATGTATCATTTTTAACATGAGCGTCGACAAGTTTGGACGGTACTCCGCGTTAGGAGTGCAAGTTGGAGAAGACAGAAAAAGAAGTGGACTGCCGCAAACACCTGAAGGTGACTATAACATAAGTAATAAACGTTTAAAACTAGTTAAAGATCCAGAAGAAGATACTGATGGAGCAAATTTAAAGACGGTAAAAGAAGCTACTTCAACATCATTAAAATTACTTAAGGATACTTACGATGTTAAATCACATAGAATAATTAATGTTGGTAAACCAACTGACAGTTCTGATGCAATTACTAAAGAGTATTTATCATCTGAACTTTCAAACACTTTAAAATTGCAGTGGGGTAACAATTTAAAAGATGGACAAACATATGATGCTGGAAATCATAGGATAACCAATGTGGCAAATCCAAAAAATGATAAAGATTCAGTTAATAAAGAATATTTACATTCTATAATACCGGAAAAGACTCAACGAGGATTTTCTTTTTATAAGTTTATTATAAATGACATTGGATACCCAAAGGAAGACGGTGATGCTGTAAACCTGAAATACATCAAGGACAACTGTATTTTACAAGATGCTGATGAAATAGATTGTCATGGAAAAGCATTGTCAAATGTAAAATTTGGTTCTCAACCAAAAGACGCTGTTACTATGGAACAATTATCTAAAGAATTAAAAAAGGAAACATCAAATTTTGTAAAACATGAAGATGCTGTGCTAAGGCGAGGAAATACATTTATACATGGAAATGAAAAATTTGATTTAATGCAAGGAAGTAATGATAAATGGGATGCGGGAGGTAAAAGAATAACAAATGGAAGATTTGGTCAAAAAAGTTCGGATGTACCTTTAATGGCACAAACATTAATTGCGGGCGGTCCTTTATTAGGCACATATGAAGGTCATAATAGAAGAATAAAAAATATAATGCCTGGTTATGAAGAAAATGATTGTGTTACAGTGAAACAAACAATAACTTGGGATAAACGCAATGGAACCAAATTTGATGCTAAAATGAAGAAAATAATTAATATTTCACCAGGTGAAGATTTTAATGATGCTGCTACTATTGGACAAGTTATAACAACATCAAAAAATGATTCAACCGCTTACACGTGTAATGATAAACGTATTATGCAGTTACACGATCCTCAACATCCGAAAGATGCTGTAACTTTAGATTGTTTAATAAGAATAGTGGGCAATTTACTTATTGATACCCACAATCATATAGCTAGTACAACAAGTCATGTGATAATTCAACCCGATGAACGAGAAGCTTGGATTAAAAATAGAATCATAAATCAGTATATAATTAATTTGAATAATTAATTATTTAAATATAAAAATTGTGCATAAGTTATTCATTTATATAAAGCATCTCGTTGAGTAAACACACCGGTTATATATAAAACAACATAATGAAGATCGCACCGCTCAGTCGTCGTCAAGTCAGCGGCAAGAAAGGACTTGGTATAACATCAGCTGCGTTATCCCTTCTCAAACGAATTCCTGTTGGTGCTGTTGTAAATCGGGCAATAGACGCTCTACCATACGAATTTCATCTGCCAGGAGGTTATCAATATTGCGGACCCGGAACTAAATTGGCAAAACGTTTAGCAAGAGGGGATCCAGGAATTAATAAATTGGATCAAGCTTGCAAAGAACACGATATAGCATATTCCAAGTTTGCTGATTCAACAAATAGATCAATAGCAGATAGAGTGCTAGCGGAAAAAGCTTGGCAAAGAGTTAAATCAAGTGACGCAAGTATTGCAGAAAAAGCAGCCGCTTGGGCAGTAACTACAGCTATGAAGGCGAAAACAAAATTTGGTGGCGGAAAACGTCGAAGAGGAAGACCTGCAAAGAAAAGAGCTCCTAAAAGAGGTGGAAACATTAAAAAGAGACGTCGTAGAACTCGTAAAACAAAGACAAAGAAGACTTCCGTTTGGTCAATGGTAAAAAACGGAGCAGGTCTATACCTAAGACCGTACCGTGTGTACTAAATAAGAAAAATCAATTGATAATTCCAAATAAAGCCTTAACAAATCATCAATTATCAAATTATGTAAAATGTTTGAAGATACCATTTTTTAGGGGAGTTTTTATGAAAGACGCATTACCAAAAAACATATGGAAAAATGAAACTGGAATAGTAAATTTAGATTCCTCCTATGGTCCAGGAACTCATTGGGTATGCTATAAAAAACTCGGACAAAGCGTTTATTATTTTGACAGTTTTGGCAATCTACCACCACCTAAAGAACTTCAACACTATTTTAGAAACTCTAAGAATATATTTTACAATTATAAAAGAGAACAACCTAACAATACAGAAATATGCGGACATTTATGTTTGGAGTTTTTAGCAAAAAGTGTCAGTCAGCTTTAAGATGTCATCGTACACAGTGTCACTGAGCGGAAATTCATCTACATTAAAAAGTACTCTTTTCCCAGCATTGCGTCTATCTAAAGATAGATTATGGGAAGCGGCATTATTAGATTTCACTACGTACAATTCGATTCCCAACATTACAGAGGGTAAAAACAATTTACTACATTATTATGAAAGTAAAGATGAAAAAGGAAATTATTCAGAATTAAAAATAATAACCTTGTCTACGGGAGCATATGAAATAGATGATATAAACCAGCTATTACAGAAGCAGCTAGGAGAAGAAAATATCTGTATAAAAGGAAACAACAATACTTTAAAAGCGGAAATTACCTCAAAATATTATATAGATTTAAGTTTAGAAAATTCAATCGGTAGTTTACTCGGATTTTCAGATAAGAAAAGAAAAATCTTAGATCCCGGAACTACTCATACCGGTGATACCACAGTAACAATATTAAAGGTTAATAGTATTGATATAACATGCAATATTATACACGGATCGTATAGAGATGGGGTAAACCAACATATTTTACATACATTTTATCCAACAGTTGCTCCTGGTTTTAAAATAGTTGAGAAGCCACAAAACCTTATATACCTACCATTAAACACCAGTTTTATTTCAGACATCGTACTGAACATATCAGATCAGGACGGTAATAGTGTTGACTTTAGAAAAGAAACAATTACAATACGGTTACACATAAAAGCGGTAACTTAAGTATAACATGGGATTAACATTTAAACCACAACGGAAAAGCCGGGAGCTCAGTAGCTCTTCAACATTGGACGAGTTAACACCGGACAACATACATTTCCTACAAAAAATTGGGTTAAAACTAAATTACGATGGACATTCTGGATATATCTCAAGGACCGACGTTCGACGAAACCCTATGGGAGAAGGAATATCACACACACAACCCTTACACTTCATCAAAATTAAACAATAATGATGAAATAAGGATTCCCATTCAACAACAAGATATTTACACATTACCCTGTGAGAGTTATTTATATATTGAGGGACAAGTATTAAAATTGGATGGAAAAACCGGTTCATCTGTTCCTTTTATAAATAACCCAATGGCATATCTTTTTGACGAAATAAGATATGAAATATCAGGAGTGACAGTTGATTCAACAAAAAAGGTTGGTATAACAACAACACTAAAAGGATTAACATCATTAACACCCCATGAAAAGAATTCAATAATCACCGCCGGATGGGTTACCCCCGATAAAGACAGCATAACACCAAATTCCAATGGTCATTTTGATTTTCACATACCTTTACGATTGCTTTTGGGATTCGCTGAAGATTACAAGAGAATAATAATAAATGTCAAACAAGAATTGGTATTACTCAGATCTTCAACTAACAAGGACTTAATATTAGCAGCAAGTGGCACTGAAGAAAGTAAACTAGAATGGCAGCTACAATTAAATAAAATCGTGTGGAGAGTACCTCATGTAAGATTAGCCGATGAACATAGAATCGTATTGTTAAGAAAGTTAAAATCTGACCGTGATATTGTAATGCCTTTTAGAAGTTGGGAATTCCATGAATACCCCATATTACCTCAAACAGAACGACAAACATGGACTGTTAAAACATCTACTTATTTGGAACGAGCAAGGTACATAATACTAGGTTTTCAAACCAATCGAAAAGATGTTATAACCGCACACGCAGGTCAATTTGACCATTGCAATATAAAGAATTGCAAAGTGTTTCTAAACTCTCAATTCTTTCCTTATGACAATTTAAATGTCATGTTTAGCAAAAAGCGTTATTCCATCTTATATGATATGTATGCAAGATTTCAATCGTCATATTATGGAAAAACTAATACACCACTGTTATCACCTGAACAGTATTATTCAAAAGCCCCAATAATCGTTATCGATTGCTCAAAGCAAAATGAATCAGTAAAATCGTCAAGTGTGGATATAAAAATTGAAATGGAATTTGAAGATAAAATACCAGAAGGTACTTCGGCATATTGTCTCATTTTACATGACAAAATAGTAACGTACACTCCACTAACTGGAATAGTTAAAAATGTGTTATAAAAAACGGTTTTTAGGTGGGGGCGATTGTTATAAAAGGAGGAAAACGAAGTAGAAATTTCATTATTTGTTTGACCATCCTATGGGAAACATCGTTAGCAAAATGAGTTCACTTAATGCAAATACTAACGAAGAAGAAACTACACCGCTTATAGCCGACAACAGTTCCGATATAGAAAAACAAATTGAACAAGAAATGGATGAGTTCCTCAAGTTTAAACATAAGAAAAGAGAAGAGGAAGTTGAAAAAGGAATTAAAAAAAGAAAAGTCGATGACATTATTTCCACCAATATTTTAACAGAGGTATTTCTTAGAATCTACTATCCCATCTCATCATGTATGACAAAAAGCGTATCTGCCGGAGTAATAAAATCATTGGAGTATTCACCAACTATTATTTTGAATCATGGATCTAAAATGGTGTTTTTCTCTGAAATTTCCTGGGAATCGTTTATGAAGCATATACATCTTTTAGAATGTTATTTAAGTAACAATACATATGGAAGAAGAACGAAATTAAGTTTGCTAGAATCAAATATTGAAATCGATATAGTAAAACATCGGGGAGGACAAATTGTTCGTTTTAGAGATTTAACTAAACATGACATAAAAATACACCTTACAAAAGATGAATTCTACACCCTCAGCTGTGCTACAGGTCCTATCACAAGATATCTAAAACAACTAATATTTTCAAGCGCAATCATAAAAGAATATTTAACCGATACATTGGATAGACAACCATATGTACCAATCCTATACGGTCCCGTAGATACTTCCATTTTCAATAGAATACCTCACGAAGTTGATATGTGGAGACAGTTGCACAACTATCAGACTAACTTCGGTATAGATGAAGAAGCACAAGAAATGAATGAAGAAGCATCTTGCAGCAACCAACCCGCAGTATAAAAAGACGCCCTCCATAATTTTACAAACAGTCCCATACCGACCTTTGTCATGAATAAACAAGTTTCATTTTCAAACCAATACCAAATAATGGAGGTAAAACGAGGTATAATTGAATTTCAAGCGTTTCGCGGTAACGACGGACATTTTATCATTAAAGAGTTAGTTATTCTAGACATGAACACATCTGTCGTTTATCACTATTTATTCCAACCTCCTATACCGTTCAACAGATTAACTACTAAAGCAAGAGTGACAAACAAATGGTTGATGAAACATTTTCACAACCTGAGATGGGATGAAGGTTTTATCCACTACAGTATGGTGCCGCACATTATGAATCATTACTGTAAGGAATTTAAAATTATCTACACAAAGGGATTGGAGAAAACCGCTTGGATACAAGCATTTACAAACCATGAAGTGATAAATGTGCAAGTGGATAGAGATTTTCAGTGTCACTTTGCCAACATTTGTATCTCTACCAAAAACTTTAAACATCGGCAGTCCCAATGCGCTTTAAAGAACGCTTATCGTTTGAATGCATATCTACAACAGAATGGTGGGGGGTGGGAAGGATATAAAAGCGACAACGCAACCATGACCCAGCATGAGTATTACTCTAGCCTCCGAACAGTCAACACCTCCCACACAGATTCGCAAGACTAAGAATAATATTAACAATAAATAAGAAGAAGAAAAAGTAAAGATGACGTCACAAACATTTTTACAATCTCTTGTCGATCAATTTAACAAACATTCAAAATCTACCGTCTTACCGACTAAAAGATGTTCAGAATTAAAAGAAGAAAAACATTATGTTATCCACACCATTAAGAAGATGGAAACTAGTGTTGGGGACGCCATCAACGTTACACTGAGTGAAGCGCCCTACACGCCCGGTGATGAACCAAAATTTCAAACATTTCTTCCTAAGCGCTTCGTGCACCTCCTGCAAAACGAAGATCTACGCCTTATCCACCCCGGCTCTCTGTACTTGGCATCCCACGGTCCAAGCGGAAGCAATTCAACGGAACTTACACTTCACGTCATGCCTACTGCCAACAACTAATTTATTTTTTGTAATACTTTTGTACACCTTTGTGAATTATTTTGAAAATAAATAAAGATGAAAAAATAAAAAAAAAAATAAAAAGCAATATATCACTATGTGTCTTTGCACATGGTGATATATTGCTTTTTAAAAAAATAATTTTAGATGACCTTGACCTAGTTACAAAAACTATATAAATGAAGTAATTTTCAAGGGGATTTCCTCAGTCTACAATTGACTTCCGTGCTGTACACATCTCCCTTGGTTGTCCAATTATTTAAACAACAACATGTCTCTCAAAATCAAATGCGCATCATACGATACCTCCACCATCACAACTTTTGAACAACTCGACAATTTCACTAATGAATTGCGAGTACTTCTTGCAGGCGGTTATCACTTAAATGCCGATGTTTACGTTACAAATAAGAAGATGTTTTCAAAACAAAACTACTGCGATGATGAAGTGTACTTTTCTACACAAACGGCAACAACATCTAGCCCTTCTACTCAAAATAATGTTAAATTCCACAAATACTACTAATGTTGAATTACAATAACAATACTCCATCAACTTGAGGCTTCGCTATAAAAAGGCTATTCAACCCAGACTAAATCATCATTTGCTTTTTGACAACCGCAGCGATAACAACTACAACTACTATGCTGTACCGAATGATGATTGAATTTAATGGTAAAATATTTGGAAAGGACTATCAAACGGTAGAAGAGATGAGCTCCGATCTTAATGTATTAACTAAAGAAGGCTTCCAACCAAAGTTAATTCTAAAATTTCCAGAAGTACATCCACTATCCACTGAAGATCTCGTCGCAATGGCTAGAGCAAAAAAACAAGAACATGAAGTAAATATTAAAAAAGAGAAAGAAGAAAAAAAAGACGAACCTATATCTTAAGTGTGCAACTTTTTAATATTTGTACCCCATTCTTTTTTAAAACTCCATTTGGTTGACCTTGAAATTACCCCCACCACTTTTTTCTTTTAATAAAACTCTCTATTCTATACTATACACCTTCATTTCCCAACTCCACTTAGAACCGTCAACATGGAAAAGAAAAAAGAAGACTACAAACCACGCTACTGTTGTGAACAAAAATGTACCGATATAGGAAGATGGATGGTAGACGGATTAGCTTGTAGAAAATGTGAATTCTTCGGATCCTGTTACTGCAAATGCAAAACAAAACAACTACCACCACCAGAATTGCAAACCTTCAAAATTTATAAATCAAGGTACTTCCACACTTGCTGTCCCCAGAGATGTTTCAAATTTCACCCAGAAAGACTTTTTAATTGCCGAAAGTGTGATGCATATTATAAAGACGACTTTTGTACATGCATCAAACATTTGTGCAAATATAGATCAGATTGGTCTTCTGATCCTATTCAAGCTTCAGATGTATAGCTGTAGTCACTGACTGCAGCTTTTTTTTTAAAATTTCATTTGGTTGACCTTGAGATTTACAATATATTCTACATACCCTTTAACATGCTTCTCATTTACACTACATTGCTTGGACTAACACCAACATGGGTGACAGATTCATTTCTTTTGAACATTTAATTACCGAAAGAGATGAGATGGAAACTCTATTTCACAACTTACTCACACTTATGGATAGGTATCCTTTGAAATGGATCAACATCAAAGTAAAATATGTGAATCCTACCAGAATATTTTCATCATCATCATCATCATCTTCCAACAGTGCAGGGGAAGAAGAAGAACCAACTTATGGTATTACAATTATTGAATTAAACAGCGAGGAACAAGACAATCAAATTCAAATTATAAATAAACTTAGTATTTAATTTACAAAAGTGATTGGTATTTCTATTCTATATTAATGCTATTATTATTTTATTTCTATATACACTTCCCACAACCTACCCGAACGGCGTTTCGCGGCGAACTGCGGTAACCGAAGTTCTCTCGCTTCTCGTTTTGGATTACCCCCACTTCTTTTCTTCCCCCCACCACTATTCCCCGTTTCCATATAAGCGACCGCCTTACCGTCGCTCACCATTTGTTTGCCTACCGCCGAACGATGAGCCAGCCTCGATTAGCAAAAAATACTACTACTTTTGCAGTAACATCGCAACAAGATTTACAGGATATTTTTCAAACTTTAACCGATGTTGTAAACACACCAAACAACACGGTTACTATTACTGTTGAAATTACCTACAATTGTCCAGAGTGTGAAAGGATGGAAAGCGATAATGTTGAAGAATTAGAAATGCCAAACAACAGTCCTTCATCCGCCCACGATTCGACACCAGATGATGAAAGCTAGTCCTACACAAATATTCTTTTTCAATTCCCCACCACTTTACATTAAATATATATATATCCTCCCCTTATTTGCTCTCCTCATTCCATCGCCTACTTTTACACCATCTACACCGCTCCTCTCTAACCTGTACACAAACATGATGGACGGCTTTTCAATCACATCACAATTGGAAGACGATAAATTAAAACTCGAAATTAACAGAATACAATTGGAAGCACAGAATCAGGAAGAAATGATCCGGCTGTTAAAGCTCTTCAAATGCGTACTATGGTTGGTATGCCTCTATCTGCTCATCGCCATCACCATCGGCATTTACCAGACCGTCACCGCCAAACATCGCTTCGACACCACTTCAAATAAAACTTCTACTTGGCTTTCCTAAAATAAATTATTAATTCCCACAGCCCCGCACCCCCCCATCCCCTCCCGCCCGCCCCACTCGTCCCCACACTCCCCACCTTTTTTAAAACCCCCTCCAGATGACCTTGACACACTTACCAACCCCTCCCCAAACCCCCCAAAAAAACCCCCAAATCAACAACACACACCTGCCAATTACAACCGCTGACCTTGACCTGCGCCAGGAGCGGCTGTTTCCTTCTACTACTATTGAACTGAATGCTACTGAGCCGAGTACACTATTGCGTAAAAATAGACAAAGCGGCATAACTTTCCAAATCCCCTCCGACAAAACATAAAAAATAAGTAATCGAATAAACAGGTCAGCCTATTTCAGTAAAAACACAATTAATAGTTTTGTGAAAGATATTTATGCCAGAGCCATTTGGGTTGACAGTATTTGGAAAGCTTTCAAGAAAGCGGTTCCGGCCTTTACTGATACGTAGTGAGTATGATGGCCATCAAATCTTGAACGAACCAAAGGCGAAGACACTAACCGTTAGGATAATGTAGTGTTCTGGAATTTGGGACCATAAAAGTGCTCATCACCACATCCGTTACATTTAATGAGTTTCTTCACAAATCCGCAATTTTCACCCAGTCTACTTACTTCCATGGCCATGTTCGCACTAGTCTCGTCATTTGTTCTATTTTTATTATCTTGTGACTTCAAGATCAGTAAATTCAAATTATTTGATCCCAACAAATAATGAAATCAGATTATGTAAAGAATCTTATGAATCTAAAAAATAATTGTTATTTATGTTACTTACTTTAATTTGCACTATTCAAATATCCATTGTATTACTGGCTTGACTGAAGCTCATGACAATGCTTGTTGTAAGGTTAGGGGGTGCTCTCCACCTGAGCAGTCACTTTACAAAACAGTAGGCATATATTAGATTGGTATAGATATTGGACGGACACAGTAATTGAGCTGTCTGACAGTGGATGTGTAGGATTGGCTAGACTGAAGCTCATGTCAATGTTTGTTGTATGTTTGGGATTGCCTTACCATCTGAGCAGTCACATTGCAGTGCGGTATATTGGGTTGGATCAGACAGGATATTGGACAGACACAGTAATTGAGCTGTCTGACAGTAGACGTGTAGGATTGGCTTGACTGAAGCTCATTTAAATGTTGGTTGTATGTTTGGTATTGCTTCTCCGTAGGAGCGGTCACATTTTGCAATGAGATATATTGGATTGGATCAGGCCAGGATATTGGACAGACACAGTAATTGAGCTGTCTGACAGTGGACGTGTAGGATTGGCTTGACTGAAGCTTATGTCAATGTTTGTTGTATGGTTGATACTTCCTTTCCATCTGAGCAGTCACATTGAAATGTGTGGTATATTGGATTGGATCAGGCCAGGATATTGGACAGACACAGTAATTGAGCTCTCTGACAGTGGACGTGTAGGATTGGCTTGACTGAAGCTTATGTCAATGTTTGTTGTATGGTTGATATTTCCTTTCCATCTGAGCAGTCACATTGCAATGTGGTATATTGGATTGGATCAGGCCAGGATATTGGAGAGACAATGTAATTGAGCTCTCTGACAGTGGACGTGTAGGATTGGCTTGACTGAAGCTTATGTCAATGTTTGTTGTATGCTAGGGATTGCCTTTCCATCTGAGCAGTCACATTGAAATGCGGTATATTGGATTGGATCAGGCAAGGATATTGGACAGTCACAGTAATTGAGCTGTCTGACAGTGGACGTGTAGGATTGGCTTCATGCTCGAATGTAATTAAATTAGACCCTCTCTTAGCCTACCCAGGATCTACCGGAGTCGTAATAACCTCATCGGCCCTGGCACGAAATAGAGATTAGTCTGAACATTACAATGAAAGGTTTAAGTGATCTTTTCGTGGAACCAAAAGACTTTCGTACCCATTTCAATCTTTTTTTAATATTAAACTGTATAAGACCAAGCAAATCTTGGTTGTATTACACAATATTATACACTTATTCTAGATTTACTGTTTCTAGTTATTCATGCATAGCTTTGTTTAATAATTCTACAGATTTTTATAACATATATAATAAAATAATACATTTACATCTACGTATATGTCGTTGTTTACAATAACTCTCATTTTATGTGATCCGACCTAGGTTTGGTAGGGTGAAGGTCGGTTAGGATAGGGTATAATGTACTGTATAGCAAAGTTATAAACTGATTGACAAATTATAATTAAGCTATTTTCTGTTTCCCAAGTATTACTATTTTAGCTCTAGTCAGTTACACTTACTTAAAAATTTTAAAAATCATGAAGGAACCACCCCATATTAAAAAAAAGATTAAGTGCATTTATAAAAATGCAACCGATCACATTTTAATATCATTTTAGAATCTAATTAATAATAACTAAATGGAAATTAAAAAATTAATTAACAATTTTCACTGCTATCTTGAAATTATATTAGTGTTATATTACATTTCAAATGTGAGTAAAAACTTGTAAATCGAAATACAATAAAAAAAGAAAATACTGATATTATGTATGCATATTTCATAGCCGAAATGTATTCCTGAGTGGCATTTAGACTGTCATGAGATTTCAAATCGGTCGTCTATTTTAAGTAAAACAGATTGCTTGTCAAGATAACTGAAAGCTTATCTTCAAGTCAAGGATATTGGACATAGATAAGAAAAACCACGAAAGAAACCTGAAATTTATTACAAGTATGGGGTTCATGTTACTATATGTGTAATGAACGATAATACTCGTAAACAAGTTATTAAAAACAATAGTAAATTTGTAATGTCTTTACGTTTAAACTTAGTTGTATAATTAGATTACAATACATATTTAACAAATTATGCATCGTTATAATGATATCATATTTGCTGTTAGCTTTTACAAAACAACATTTAAGAAATCTGGATTTTATCAGAGTATATTTATTCCCAATCATTGTTTTGGAAGTAGTCGAACCCCATTCTTAAGTTGTCGATTTAGGTTAGGAAATAAAGAAATGTAGAGGAAAATCGTTAAATAACCGTTTTCCCTCATTGGGCCCTTATTGCAACATTATAAATCAAACAGGGACTACCCATGAAATAATTTTCCCTCTTAGGTTATACCCACAAAAGATTTTGGATGCTGCTCATGTTTTGAGGACCTATAAAAATTAAGCACAAAAAAGAAAAGGTTAAAAACATTGCTTCACAAAAATGTAAAAATATTTTAACAAGAGATGAAATATAAAAAGTTAATTTCAAATTATTAGTATGGGAAATGTTTTCTTCTACATTGATTTAAATTATTGACACTGTCTGAAAAACAACTATAAGCGAAACCCAAGAAACTAAAGACATATAACCTCTTAATGCTGAGCCTTTATGCATGAGGTTTTGTCCTTAATAATTGTTTAATTGGTATTTAATATCACTATAAATAGCATCAAAATTCAATCTTCGATGATGACCACCTGTCTTAGCCCTTCATTTAATATCACACTTTGTTTGCGTTGGGTGGTTGTATTGTATTAATAAACTGATTTATATTAATTGGAGAGTACCTGGGAGTTTTTTAAATTAAATTATAATTTGCAAACTGATTAGTTGTCTTATACTTCCACTTTAATTTTATTTACGTCAATATTAATAATCAGCAATATAAAGTACGGTCTTAAACTCTTTTTACTATAGTACAATTTTATAACTTACTAACTGGCTTACAATACAAACCCACATTTTTATATTGTAACACGTGGTCTGTACTATGAAAGTTAATTGAGCTGTTTTCATAATTTGTTTGTTTTGATCTTTAACTCCATAAGACCAATGTTAAAAATTTTGAAATTTCAATTAATGATTATTACTAAATAAGCTTTTTCCTGGCATAGAGAATTTTATTTATATTGTTTTTATCCCAGAACTAAGGTTACGAAGTTTAAAGAAAATCGTTGGAGCAGTTTTTGAGATTCGTATGCATACATAATTACAAATAACTTATACCTTACTCGTATTAGAGTATATGATAAATGACTCATATTTTTCAATTAACTTATCTAACTAAATTTACTCTTGTAGGTTAGCACATTTAAAATTACTACAGATAAACTTCGAATTTTCGAGTTGTATCCTGTATCACACCATAATACTATTATTTCCATGCACCAGTATTTTGAAAACCATGAAATTTCTTTCACTGTCTTCAAAATACAGGTGAATGAAAATAATGGTACAGTATAGTACCATTATTAACTGATGTTTAACTGATGAATTTGTGTAGAAACTGTTAAAATTTCAATTTTTTGGGTTTTTAGATTATATCTTGGGTTTTTGCTTGTTTAGTACCATCAAAATAACTACATTCAAAAAAAAAATTTGGCCTGAGTTCTTAAAATTATCGTGATATCGTGTTTATGTCTTTGTTCTTAATTCATTTCAAATGGATTCATTCAATGAGATTACGAATAAAAACTCCAAAATTCAATAGATGATAAAAAATTATCATTAGTATGTAATTATTTGTACTAGTAATAAATCGTTACTCGCTAAAAATAAATATCTATAACTTTGCCAAACCATCAAGTCTCTAAGGGAAGATTAAGGTAGTTTAAGGGAGTTAAACTACATCTTGGCTAATCCCTGGGAGCCGATGTGTGAATTAATATCGACTCCTCGACTTGTTGAGTTACAACTTGTCTTAATAACTTTCACATCAGAAACTTAGCTGTTTGGTGAACCTACTCCAGAAACCCAGGATACTCCAGGACTCCAGAAACTCTGTATGCCAGTGCTAACAGAGTGTGAGAAAACAATACATATACGTTGAATTGATTTGTAAAAATTTCAATTTGTGATAAGGTCTTTCTTATTACAAATATTCATTTTTAAATGCAACGAGCAATCTTTTTAAAGAAGAAATTAAATGCCCAATTTAAGAATTTATCACCGTCTTACAAATTTAATTTATTGTGATTTGTAATTAATTTCTTCTAGTAAAGTTAACACTATTAACAGCATCTTATTTAATAAAAGAGTGCATTTAAGGGTCTAGAGAGATAACTATTGAACGGATTGAGGTCGTTTTGGTGTCAATGGATTTCTTATGACCCCTAGATGATAGGAAAAATATGGTATCCCTCGGAAAATACCTCATAAAGCGGCAAAAAGAAAATTAGACCTTATTTAGACCAATCTAAGACGTGATTTTGTCGATTTGTTTACTGCTCCAGGTGATCCATGTCTTACATTGAAATTTGACACCACTGCTGTTCTACAAAGTGTTTTTTCTAAACAAAACAGACAATTTTTCAATTCTATGATAATTGACAGATACAAATTAAATCAAGAACACACAATGTTGAAGTGTTTTTTAAATCAGTAAAATAAATATTTAACAGCTGATGTTTTAGTAAAATTTTGTTGGTATACTATAAAGAGAGTTTATTTAATATAGGTGATTGATGTATTTAAACTTACGAGCTATTTAAATATTTGTTTGCACATATTTTTTATCTATCAACTAATGAGCTTTATGTTTTGAAATATATAAACATAATATTTTGATTGTAAAATTCTCCCCACCGTATTTTAATCCATTAATCTATGTTATAACTAAGTTATATAACGTCCTTATATTATTATTTTTCATCCTTTTAAGATCGCGTAGGCTTATGATTCTACATGTTTAACAGTTGGTTTATTGTTCCCACTGATATAAGCAATGAAGTACAAAAATGTGATAATGTGTAACTACGAACTGGAAGAAATAAGTCTTGAAATATACAAGAAGAAATACCAAGAATAAGAAAAAGAGATGGAAATAAAGTGGACACAAAAGACAGAGAATAAACATTTTGAATAGTGTTTTTGTGAAGGTAAAAAACCCAACTATACGATTGACTTAGAGGACAATTCAGTAACACTTAGTACACCCAGGAATGTACTTCTATACCTTTACGTGAAAAATTCAAGTCAGAACTTGAAAGCAAGGTTCAATTGAATGCATAAACACAGTGAAAGAGCCCACAGAATGGTGCCCAGCGATGCCAAACCCTAATGGGGACGGTAGACTCATCGTGGATCTAACAAAATTAAACAAGAACGTAAGGAGGCAAAAATGCCTGAGGTTAAGGATACACTTAATAATATTGGTAAATCTCGAGTGTTAAACAAATAAGATACAAACTCCAAATTCTGGCTAATTAAATGGACTCCGAGTCAGCAAAATTATACAAATAAGTTAATTGGCCATACAACTGGAATGGAAATAATTCAATTAATTCTCCTTCCTCCAAAAGATTAACATTGAAACTTTGAATGCCTGTGGGGCGTGGGCCTGGAGTCCAACGTGGAGGCATCTACCTTTCTAACGGTATGCGCGGATTTCTCATATAATGCACATGAGCTGAGAAGAAAGGAGGAAAAGAAACATGCTTGAGTATTAGCCTAACATATAGATAACTGTTCACATTGCTAAAGAAATGGAAATTGGAATACAATGTTGTATGTGTATTAATAAATTCTGTGACCTTTTTCAAACGTGAACATCAAATTCATGAATAATCATCATTAAAGTTACCTGCCATTTTCGACGGGCTGTTTGCTAGTTTACAATATAATCGTAAATATGTTGTATGCAAAATAACATGATTTAATAATAAAATAACATAATAAACATTTCTACACGTCGTTTATCACCTTTTGTTTATGTATTTTTGTGAATTATGTAAAACTATAAATTAAATTGTACAAATGTCTGGAATTAAAAATAAAGAATGCAGTATTGCTCAGGATCATTCTTTCTTCAATATCTTAGAAGATGTTCTGCTTTTTGGGACAAAAAAGGTTTCTTCTGGTGACTCGAAGTCCTCTGGCGACACTTCATACGTCTGAGAATTGTCAATTGCAAGACGGGGAAGAATACACTTTGTTTGATTGCACTCTAAAACTATGTTGACAAAATTTGTACATAAAAAGAATTTCAACACACTACATAAACGTATGACAACAGCAGAACAGGGTCAGTGATTAAAAATGAATATATAATGTTAAGGTCCAGGCACCTACTTTTCTATTACATTTTTATCATTAAGAGAAAAAAATACCACTGGTACTGAGTGTCCATAGAAATTACCAAATAGGTTTATCTGTTTTTATTGATGTGTAAAATATATATTATAAAGATCGTAGATGCGAATTGAAAATAATTTTAATGCAATCATTCCTCAAATTATTTTACTTTCGCACATTAGGAAGAGTATTTGAACAAGTCATTAGTTTTCTTTAAAACATTGTTATTTTTTAATTTAATGTCTGAAATAGACGAAGCAAAAATATTTTATGGTCTAAACCAGACCTACAATAAAATAATTACCAAAAAAACCTGAGGTTTGTAATTTAAATTATTTTTCAAATAGTGTTCTTAATAACTTCAGATGTATAAAATTTCCAATAACAATGATTAATCATTAAAATGCAGTAAAGTACCAGTACTGTGATAGTTGCAAAATTTGCCAGAATACATGTTAAATTAGATGTTAATTGTATAATAACAATCGACAGAAATGAATACCCACTTTAAACTGAGATCCTCATAAACAGATACAACTTCAAAACCACGGTTCACTGGCCATTAAAGAACCACTAATAATTACATCGTTTTGAAAAAGAATTCCTCATTTTCTCTAATGCAATATTATTATTTCTGTTTTATCTTATCTAATTTGTTCGGTTTTACTAAATCAATTGTTTTATGTAATTTAAATGTAGTATCATACATTTTCTAATGTTTCTTTATTATAAACAACTAGCTTACCAGACATACTTTTCAATGCCAACCTGAGGAATTTTTGCCTTTCAGGCGAGCTCGTTCGCTAAGTTCACTCGCTGCAAGTCTATGATATCCTCTAGTTTTGTGATTACCAACCTTTCCTAAATAATTTAAATGTGACAGCTGTTGGAATATTCATATTAATAAATGTGATCATATGTTTCAATAGAAAATTCCTGCTGAATGTTTACATACATTAATTTTTACTTTTAAATACATTAATATTCCTTAATGTAATGATATGTTCCAATACAAATATTTTGCTTCCATGAGAATAACATGGTAACTTTGGAGACCTGTGGGGCGGAGCCCTATGGAGGAATCTGGATAAAAATTATCCTATATGTTCTTCCTGGTTCTAAGCTATCCCCCACCAATTTCCAACCAAATCAGTCGGATAGAAATACCCGTTACTTTTGGTTTCGTAATAAGCAAACCAGCTAACAGGTCGATTAGGATATGCGTCACCTGTGGCGGCAATCAGGACTTGCTCAAAGACATAATTGTCTGATGTGTCTGATGTACTGATTAGGTAATCTAACTTGTGTAACGGATCTTATCAATTAATGGTGGCGAAGGTCTATAAAACTTGCTCAAATCTATTACGGGTAGAAATCTATTTTTTACCTCTAGAATGGAGTAAAATATATACATCCAATCAAATGTGTGATTAACAAAGTCATAAACTACTCACAACATATTTTGTTCGAAGATAGACGCGTATATTAAATAGTTTAATCTCATAAACCACTCTATAATCGTTATAAAAGTAGCGGAGGTATAGTTATTTTATTAAAGAGAGATTTTGATGTAAATAAGATAAATGTGAACAAATATTGCCAAGAAATGGTATTTGAAACGGTAGGAATTGAAATTATTTTAAACAAGGGGCTAAAGTTAATTTTATTTGGTGTATACCGACCGCCATGTTATTTGAATGTGAATACATTTTTCGAAAAATTTTACAGTATGTTATCAAAGCATATTGCAAGTAAAGATAAAATGTGTGTAATTGTTGGTGATTTTAACATTGATTGGTTAGTAACCGATTATAAAAAAACAACGATTACAGTATTTAATGAATGAATTTAATCTAAAGCAGTTTGTGAACTCACCAACTAGAGTGACAAGCACATCTTCAACCTTGATATACCACTCTTTATCCAACATCGAACCAGAAATGTTGCAGGTGGAAGTAACTGGCACTGGCCTATCTGATCACTATGCACAATTAACTGAGTTCGCTTTTCACTCCTCCCCGCAACACACACCAGAACCAGAACACAGCACACATTTTAATAATCAAGTACACGATATTCGTCAGAGTAACATAAAAATATTAAATTTTCTTCTGTCAAAAGAAACATGGAATTTCCTCAATGAAACTACTTCATCAGATGATAAATTCAAACTCTTCATAAATACATTTAAATTTTACTTTGAGCAAGCATGTCCATTAAAAAATAAATCCAAAATCAAAAGAAACTACGTTAAACCTTGGCTGACTAAAGGCATCCGTATCTCATCACAAAAACTAAAAGAATTAGATATGAAGAAGAAGATAAATAAGTCAAATGAATTTAACGAATTCTATAAATTATATAAGAAAATATACCGCTCTGTTATAAAGGCTGCCAAAGCTCGAAGTATGTACGAACGACTGAGTAATAGCAGTAACCTGGCTATGGATGCGTGGACGATAATAGATACTGATAGAAAAAAGAAACCGGTCCCCTTAACCCGCTGATAAGCCGGGTCCCGAGGAATTCAATTGTTACTTTGGAAACCTTGGTAAACAAAAACATTCATTGATAACTGAACCTTTTGTACAGTCCGTGGTCGAATTAAGTTGTTCAAGTACCCTCAGTTTATATCCTACAGACCCTAGTGAAGTTTATGAAATAATCACAAATTTAAAAAATTCAAATTCAGCCGGTCACGACGGTATAACTCACAAAGTTATCCGTCAATGTGCATACCAAATAGCTTCCCCCCTTTCAGAATTGATTAGTGCATCTCTAGTTAGGCTTGCCATAATTTTATAGGACCAAACCGGGACGCCCAGTATGAACCCCCCCCCCCCCCCAATAGAACTTTAAACTATATGTTTATAGTTCTATCCCCCATTTACAGGCGTAAATAGAGAACGAATCGGTGTTCTCAATTATGCAAAATTTCATCTTAGACTTAAAATATTTTAGAAAAAATAGCTAATACATAGCACAATATTTAATTTTAGTCTGGAAAATTTTTAATGTTTATATTGTGTACGAATGACTAATTAATTAAAAGTAAAATATAAAATGAAAGCCGCCTTATGTTTTTTGTTGGCCTAACACGTATACTCAAAAGACAGAGCCTACACCTTCTTGAACGAATCAAAATAATATATTATTGCAACAAGAATAAATCACCTCTTCTTGTCATTGATATTTGACTGTAATATACATTGTCAGTAGTATATCTATTTCTTCTACGGCACAAGTGCACTAGAATTGCCCAGCCTACCTTATGGTCGTAAAATTTAATTTTACCTTTAAATTTGATTGTCTTCTAAAAATTGAATCGTCATGCTAATTTAATAACACTGTAGTACTTTTTATTGCTAAAATTTTTAAAAATAATACTTATTTTAATAAATAAAACAAACAAATATGATATTTTTTATTAATAATTTACTGTTTGATCAATTTTGACAAAAAACCGGGACAAAAGCAAAACCGGCCGGGACACCGGGACAAGAGCTAAAAACCGGGACTGTCCCGGTCAAACCGGGACGTATGGCAAGCCTATCTCTAGTAGAGGGTAAATTCCCACAACAATTAAAACAATCAATAATACGCCCTGTATTTAAAGACGGTCTCTCAAATTTGCCGCAAAATTGGCGGCCAATTACAAATGTTTCTACTTTTTCAAAACTTTATGAACATGTATTCGCTCGTAGATTACTAAATTTTATGTTTAATCATAATTTGCTTTGTAAGGAGCAGTACGGATTTGTAAAAGGGAAAAATACAACGGATGCCTTGGTTAATTTTTTCATGTCAGCCGTCAATGCTTTGGATCAAAAATTTAAATCTGTAGGGGTATTTTTAGACATACAAAAAGCTTTTGATTGTTTAGATCACAAAATTATGTTTGAAAGATTACACAAACTAGGCGTGCGCGGAACATCCCTCAGCTGGATAAAATCGTTCCTACAAGAAAGAACCCAAAGAGTGGAAATAAATTGGGAAAAATCTAAAAATATTACAACGGACTTTGGAATTCCCCATTGTACAATTTTGGGCCCAGTTATATACATTTTATATACAAACAACTTAACAAGAAACTTTGATAATCTACACATTACAATGTATGCCGATGACATAGCTATCCTTTTTAAAAATAAATCGCTTTCAAATTTAGAAAATGACAGTTTTATACAGTTAACAAATCTCTACCAGTACCTTAACAGCAATAACCTCCATGTAAATCCAAGTAAAACAAATTGTCTATTATTCGGCCTTCAAAACAATCTTTCAGCAGATCATCCAGTAATGGTAATGAACGATTTCGAGCTACCATTTACAACTGACAACAAATACTTAGGATTAATTTTTGATGAAAATTTCACCTGGATTCCATACATACCCCCTTTACACCCTTTGTTCTAAATTATCATCACAGTTATTTTTATTAAATCGTTTTTCAAAATTCCAAGATGTTTTTATAATGAGACTAATTAACTCTTCTCTTATCGAGTCACGACTAACATACGGTATCATTTTATGGGGATCAGCTTCTGAGTCTGCACTTTTGCGTGTATTCAGGCTGCAAAAAAGGGCTATTCGAATAATGGCCGGAATAAATAGAAGAACATCTTGCCGAACATTTTTCAAATCCCTAAATTTTTTAACTTTATATTCTTTGTATATTTATGAAATGTTAGTTTTTTACAAATTCAAATTTCCTTCCATTCAAACAGGAGCAGACGTGCATAATTATAATACTCGTCATCGGCACAATCACAGGCAAACTCCACACAGATTAACACTCTCAGCAGCCCTACCTAAAAATATCGGACCAAAATTGTACAATAGGCTCTCGGATTACATTAAATTACAAGACACCCCTGTAAAATTCAAAGCTTTGTTAAAATCATTTTTGAAAGAAAATGCTTTTTACTCAGTTGGTGAGTATTTACAATACCAGGAAGGATAAAATATTGTTTATGTTTATTAGTTATAAAGATTTTGTTTATTTCTTATTCTAATAACAGATTAGTTAAAATATATATATATATATATATATATATATATATATATATATATATATATATATATATGTAACCAATAGACCATAATACATGACTGCTGTAATACAATTGTACAATTATCAATCTACGGCAATAAAGAATTTGTATTTGAATTGAATTTGAAAAATTATTTTTATTTCACAGTCCCCTACATATTTTAATTTTCTTTAAAACCTCATAAATGCGAATCTTTTCTTCCAATATTAACGGTTGTAGCTGATGTTTCAAATTCAACATTAGTATTATTGCAATATAAATCCAATTTTGGTGGGTACTGCAAACTCTTGTGGACTGAAAATAATAAACAGTCATTTATTCCTCGCAAAATTCTATTGATTTGAAACTCAGCTACTTTTACTGGAAGTGAAGTACGTCTAACAAAGACAATATGTCTAACATATTGTCTTTAACTTACAGTAACCTATTATGAAAGAGGATTTATTTATTCATTCTAACGGTTTCCCATTACATAATTTCTACAATTAATTGAACATATTGAAAATATTTACTTAAAAACATACATAAAAGTGAAAAAGCTCGGTGCACTGCTTGTGATGAAACAAGTTAGTTCATTAACTGATCAGTGAATGAACAATAACAGTTTGTGGGATACATCAGTGATAATAATGTTAACAGTTATATTTGCAGCAACAACAAAATAAATTAAAGAATATATATATAGATAATTTATTTATACAAAAATATAAACAAATTAACGCCTTCTTCCATTGAAGTTGCTACTTGACAAAGGTTGCTTACTTTTAACGTTTTAACAAAATGAAATATTTAAATAATTTGATTTACACTGACATTTTTTTAACTTTGTATAGATGGTTCTCTAAAAGATTAAAACAGAGTATTTCACTACACTTTCTGAAATTTTGTTTATAGTATTCTTTTTTAATTTAAACCGAGTCCAAAAATCATACAAAAATTTTGAAATAGTCCCACGGGCTCCTACAAATAATCCAATAACTTCTATATGGTTCAATTCGTACTTTTCTTTGAAAAAATTTATCGTAGGTTCATATATCTTCTTTTTTTCGTGGTCTACTGCCACTGGCTGGTCTGATCTTGTTTCAAATCGAATTGTTGGGTCGACAATAACAATAGTAATTACTCCAATAAATTTAACAAGTGATCCAAAGTAAATAAATTAACAACAAGATAAATTGCATCAATAAATTAACAACAAGATAAATTACATCAATAAGTTAACAACAATAAATAAACAACAACAAGATCCAAATTTTTAGGAGGTGCAGCTTAAGGCTTCCTCTATATGCCCCCATCGACTGTGCGCAAATGTCAGTCTCACCACTCAGTTCATTCGCTCTCCTCAACGACCGAGGGATGCACCCATGATAAGTAGGCCTACAGACTGTAGGCTGGCATCGTCTGACGAAGAGATCTCTGGAACGTGAGCCTCTTGGTATTCTAAACGCTATCGATTCCAGGATCTCCGGGCATTCAATAAGTCCTTTGAGCATTCTGTACAAGAAGGACTGATCGTGAATCGATCTTCTTAGCTCAAGAGGCTCGAGACCAAGAGTACTCTGTAGCTCAGAGACAGGCACATCGAGGTAGCGAAATCCCATCCGTGTCCCGACGAGACGCACTAATCTCCTCTGAATGCTGTCTAGCGCCTCAATTTAACATGGCTCAACAGTTACCTATAAATCCTTCCTCCAGTGTGGGCACCAAACAACTGATGCATATTCAAGTACTGGTCGCACAAGTGTATTGTAGAGTGTTATTAGTGTAGAGGATGAAGTTAAATTTTAAGAAGTTCTGAAGATGAATCCCAGTAATTGACTAGATTTTAAGGCGATGTGACGTATGTGGTCCGAATGGTTTAGGGATGAAGACATGACAACACCGAGGTCTCTGAATGTATCGACTCTTGCCAAAACTGAATTATTTAGAGAGTAGTTGTACATGATTAAGTTTGAGCCACGTGAGAATGAGAGGACTGCACATTTGTTGGTGTTCAATGCCAAACCGTTCACCACACTCCACTGCTCAACCATAGCAAGAGAATCCTGAAGTTATACGCAATCATCCGTGGAGGCAACTCTTCTGAAGATCTTACGATCATCAGCAAATAGTAGAAGCTTGGAGAGTAGATTATTGCCAACATCATTAATGAAGAGTGTGAAGAGGAACGGTGCCAGATGGGATCCTTACGGGACGCCAGACAACAGGGATGGGGTTTGACAGGGCACCATTGAAGTGAACTATCAAAGATTGATGCAAATCATCACAAATATACAATAAATTTCTTTAAGGAAATAAAATGGCCATTAAAGTATAATTAACAATCGGGACCAAAATTATTTTTTTTTTGTTGTTAAAAATATTGAAGGATTCATAATATGTTAAAAAAAAACTCGTAGATTAAAATAATTTACCAAGAAGTGACTAGGTTTTTAAAACAACTTAAATCCAACCAGTCCTCAATCATGCTAAATATTATAACTAACGAGGAAATAAAAAACAGACTAACCAAAGCAAAGTGCAACCCCTGAATATGCCAAAGGTTCGCCGCGGTGACATTAGTGGCAACAGCGTCCCTTACATGCATTACCTGGTATGTGCCTTATTACCCATTTATAAAGGCTCCTAGAGTGCAGTGTCAACACAGGGTGGCACAGGTGACAGTTTACCTGGGGCGCATGTGGCACAGGACACGATAAACGGCGAAATACAATATACTGTAACCTCAGTGGATGAAACCTCAAGAGGTTCAACCCACAATTGTATTTTACAATTTTAAGCAGTATATATAATGTTTAATTAATTAGCATCGTATTATTATAACAAACCAACATAAATATATTTCCGGACAAACTAGGGGATATACTCTATATAGAACAAGTGTCAGGACATTGACGAAAATTGATCATCAATTAAAATCATTAAAGCATTACTGGCTGTTACTGACTGGAAGTCTAAGTGGTTTTAGTCTTAAAAACGAGAGGGTTCCCGATTCTGGGTCAGTTGCGATTCATTATTGGGTTATTAATTAATAACATTACATAGCAATAGGATTAGGTTTTGGACTGTTCCCTTCAAAACGTTGTAAACACAGTCGTCAAAACTTACAAAAAATAAAAAATAAAACTAACAACAGGTGATTTATTGTGATTGCATTAACGCACATTCAAGGTCGAATATTGAAAATTATATGAAAAAAACCCATTTTAATAGTACATTCGGGGTCATTACATAATGCCAAACCACTCGTGATCGTCATCATCTCTCCACGACACCGGGTCCCAGGTTGCCGATACTCACGCTAGAGCGCGCCCTTTCAACTGACATCTCCGATAAGCCCTGAGGCCTTCCGGTTCACTAGCTGCAGGCGGGTGGTAGATTACATTATATCAAACCTCTCGTGATCATCATCATCTCTCCACGACACCGGGTCCCAGGTTGTCGATACTCACGCTACAGCGCGTCCTTTCAACTGACATCTCCGATAAGCCCTGAGGCCTTCCGGTTCACTAGCTGCAGGCGGGTGGTAGATTACATTATATCAAACCTCTCGTGATCATCATCATCTCTCCACGACACCGGGTCCCAGGTTGTCGATACTCACGCTACAGCGCGTCCTTTCAACTGACATCTCCGATAAGCCCCGAGGTCTTCCGGTTCACTAGCTGCAGCCAGGTGGTAGATATACGGTGTAATCAACAAATTTGGTTCTTTAAAAACACTGTGATACTTGATTTAAGTTGATGTAAAAATCATGTAAGCTTTTCAAATTAATACTTATGTTCAAAGCTGATATAATGGTTCATTTGTCTTTTTATTTGAAGATAATTTGTGTATATCCTAAGTTCTGTAAAAATAATTAGAGTTTGTTGGTGCCATACAGTTTTTTTAAGTAGAGTTATTTCAACTCTCAATAATTTGGTATTATTTATGTAATTGTTACGAAAAGTAATTCGCTAAAAGCAACAACAACAACATTGTGGAAAAGGCGTGTTTTCCGAGTACACGAGATTTTCGTGTTTATATACTTAAAATGTTTATCTTTCTTATGCATCCTAACTCTTATCATCATTATTATTCCCCACTACTTTGGACTTCCCTTGTTTCACTAAACATATATGGGTATGTTTAATAGAAAAGTTTCTTTATCCTAAGAGTAATATACTTAGTTATTATTTTACATGAAGCTCTCATTAGTCTCTACGAGAGAATACGATTTTCTAATAGAAATTTTTCCTAAAACAATTGAATGAATTCCCTTGTTAATACTGGAGTTAAAAATTGCCATGCTATAAAAACTTTATCAGCAGTAATATTAGTAATAATAATCAATAGTAGTAATCATTTTAGAAGTAGTAATAGTACTTAAATATCAAGATATTAAAACAAATTATTAGAAAAGGGAGAGAGAATTAAAACTAAAACTAGGCTCAACCAAATATCAAATCATTGGTCGTCAGCTAGACAATACAAGAAGCCGTATACATGATGACGAGTCCATGTACAAAGTGATATTATTATCTGTTACCAATTGTGGAATGCAGACAATGGGTCGACCAATTCTGTGAGTTACACAAAGGCTTCATCTGCAATCACATAGGAAGTTAAAAAGGCTGATTGATTTCTACGTAAAACCACCAATGAAAATAATATGTATGGAACAGAACAAAACAGGGGATTTCCCTACAAAACTGATAGCTCTAATATGATTGATTTTTGAAAGATTCATAATGATATTGTTGGTATGGCTCGAAGTATCAGGTATGACGATTCGTTAAATAACTTATAAAATATGATTTAAAAAAAAATTATGTACCCATTTATGAACTTTTAAAAAGTTTTCCATTTTAGTTTAAGAAGGGACCAAAATATATATTTTACAAAGCTTAAGCTGCTGCAATCTTTATAAGTAACACAAAATTAAAATTCCATTTTGTTGTTGCCCGAGTTAATATTTTCGTTGATGATACAGTAACTGAGCACTTTAGAGACAGTTGAAGTAATTTGAGGTTTATCCCAGTAGTGATGTTTATGTACAATTTGTTGAGTTTAAGTACTGCATAAAAACGTCTGTTATAAACCTTCTTTATTAAGTATTTTAATCCCAAAAATGTATGTTGGACCAAAATGTATTCTTGAAAAAGTTCCCTATTTTTCAAGAACTCAAATAAATAAATGATTTTTGTAATTGGAACTAACTAATTCTTATAATCTCTCCAAATATATGTACCGTTATAACAAATTGAAAACTACAAAGATTCTGTTTTACATAAAATAAACATTTTTATATGTGTTATATATAAAATTGCAAATAAAAAGTGATTGCTAAACATTTAAGTGTTATTAGCTAAGAAGACGAATGTAATAAGAAGTACATTCCGTGAACTTCGTGTTAAGGGGGATGAATTCTAAATTAAGGAAGTAAACTTCTCTAAAATTGTTCATTTCAGTTAAGTACCTGCAAATAAAACGGAGGACTGCGAAAGTGCTGGATTCTGGAAATATTTACCTGGCTTGAGCAGTGCAGTTTCCTTGTAAAACGTGAGGGGGTACATAAATATCAAGTATATGTTTTTTTCTAAAATACCTTTTCAGTTCAACATTTAAAATCTTAAAACTAGGCCTATTTTATGCTATAAATTCATTCGGATAAGGTAAAAAAAGAAAATTTTTTTAGGAACTTATGAACTACCATTCTGAGTGCAATAAAACCGATATGCAATAAATTACCTATTCCATACAAGAGAAATAAGTTCTTTCTTATTTTTCACACAATAGCGAAAGTGTGTAAATGATTACTAAAAGATTTAGAGCTGTAAGTAAAACCGATATAAATGCATTACAGTAAAATTAAGTTGGTACAAAATGAAAATACATTACTGTTATTCGAGTGGTTGTAACATTTATGACTATCATTGAGACAATGAATTTTTAATATAAGTAAAAATTCAAGAATAATTAAATAGACTACGCAAAAGAGGACGACAAGTTAAGCGTGTTTTGGTTTACAAATGTAAACATATTTTTGAGTAGAGCTGGAAAAAATTGACTAGACCTTCATCCGTACAACACAAGAACGGCTAACAACTTCACTTTCCCTCAACAGAGTTTGACTATCTTCGAGAATCAGCCCATATACATTGAAGCCAAACTGTACAATATTCTGATTCTGCCATAACATGTAAAGAACATTACCGGTCATGAAAAAATGCATAAAAAACTCCAAGAATATAGCTTCTTGACCTGCCATTCTACTCAAATAAATCAAGAATAACTGCACTGGAGGAAGGAAAAAGACCAGAATAGAAGACCTAAAAACGAAATTAAGATATTCCCTTCCAAGAAGAATATTATTAATATTGCTGTACTGTATATTTTTGTATAATATAACTTTCTGAGAATTGTTAGATCTCAATGATTATGCACAGAAATGCAATAAATATATTGACAGTCATTTATTTTTTATGGACAATTCCTGCTACAATAGTTGAGTAGAACTATACCTTCAGAATGAGAGGATTTTCCACGTACACCGCAATGCATCCATGCTATCCCCTCCATGTTAACCAGTCGAAGATAAAGTGAGATCACAGTTTATATCCTACCCGCATGTCTCCATCAGACCAGGTTCATAGTTTTACAGTATATTATATTTCACCCTTAGAAAAGTGATGAGACGATGATGATTCCCATGATTACCACCAGAGGTAGTTTGAGTTTAAAAATTAGGTTATTAAAAAGCCCGCCAATCAATTACTTCCTTATTCTTGGTTAACTTTCTCTTAACAAAAAACCTTCAACACATGTAGTTTTAATACGATTATAAAACATTTAAATTGTGTACATGTAAAACGCATGAAATTGATAGGGTCCCTAAGGATTATATTAATGGTCTAAACGATCAAAGTTTTTGTAATTAACAAAATTAACCTAGTTTAAAATCCAACAAATTTTGAATGTTAAAACATTAAAAATAATATATAATAATTTTATTGTCTTGAAAATGACTTTTTTGTCATTGTTTTTAGTTAAATTTAAATTGCTTTGTCAACATCAGAAACACAACACACGATTTGAAGCATTATTGCATCGTGGATTAAATAAATTGGAAAGTCTCGGGGTGGCAGTTGAAAGTTTCGTATTGATCACCTCCTTGGGGCTCTTATAAGGAAAATGCTCCTTCATTTTGAATTCATTAAATTGTGTTTCAACATTTAACTGTATTGATTTTAGTATTTTTTTTACTTACTTCACATAATAGTATCTTAAATTGAATAAAAAATAAATACTATTTGGTTCTGAATTTGTTAATTATTATTCATAACTTAAAGATAGTATTTAAATTTTAAAAAGTTAACTTAAATTAATGTTAACTTATTATTCTCACATAGTTTTCACCACATTGAGCACAGCTGTTTTCGTTATTTGTTCATTATTTATAAAAACATCTAATAAAAAAATTTTGATAATGAAAATTTTTGTGTTTGTAAACAATGTTTACTTTCGACTGTAAACAATACACAGAAGTAGTGCGGTAAAAAATATTGTTTATAACCCAAGTGAAAGTCTTTTCATGGAACACCTATCGAGTAGACAACAAAATCTCTCTCCCCACTCTTGTTAGTTAGTGCGTTTAAAAAAATTTCTCCAATGTACGACATTCTAAACAATTAAAATTCTACTTTTTCGTTGTTTTACAAGTTTAATATAACCCAGTTTCTTTAATAAAAAAAATAATCGGAAAAATATAATAGATTTAATTTTACTGAGGTTTGTTATTTTGTATGTGTGTATTTTTCCTTCCTGATTAAAAGTGTGGTTCATAACGTGTTCCGAAAGTGATTTTCCGGCTCTTCCTCCTTCCTCCAATTATTCCCGTCCTTGGCTTCGCGTCGTTTGTGAAACTCATTTTCTCTCACACATGAAGTTTGAGGGCGTATAAGAAAATGCCACTTTATGTATTTGTAATGAAATATACTTTTATTAAATATATTGAGCTTTCATTAGCTTAACTGTTAATTAACGAGATAAGTTAGTTTTTATTATTTTTAAGAGAACGTTGTCAAATATAAAAGACCTTAAGCTAATTATTAAATAAATAATAATATGTTGATCAAGTAGCAATGTTCAAAAGTCCAGTTTATAAAACTTTCAAAACTTATTAAATTATACTATTTGTAGATAAGATTTGATTGTTTCAAATAAAATAATAATGTAAAAGTCTCTAGGGCTGCCAACAGCTTGAAATATTTATTACAAAAAGTCTGGTTGTGGAAGACCTTAGTTTCATAAATCCACTAAATGCAGCGTAAAATGTAAATATGTTGTCAATAATCTTTACATAAGCATATTTACAACATTAAATGGGTTTTGCTTTGTAAATTAACGTTAATAATTCTAAATAATAAATGTAATCACATAAAATATGACTGGTTATTTAAATACCTTAGACAGTGGACATATTTTATATACTTTTCAAAAAACGTTTAATTCAAATACATTTTTAGAAAGAAAAAAGTTTTAGGTATTTTTTTTTAATTAATATACATGTAACAATACTATATGTATATGGATGTGATCAAATTGTATGTTTGATTTCCTAAGACCTGAAACTTGAGTGATATTACTTTACTAAAAACAATATTTAGGCCCCTATATAATTTTAAGAGTTGGAACGTTTACAAATAAGGTTTATATTATTATGTTTTTTTGTATTTTTTTTAACAAAAGTCCAATCATCCAATTTAAACAGTTCCGAAAAAATAAACCTAACTACATGGTTCAGATCCTTTACATTTTGTATGCTATAAATCGTTAAATATAAAGTCTAAATAAACATCAAATGATTTAATGTCACAAAAAATTATGCCCTTTAATTGTTCTATTTATAGAGTTATTTTGAACAAAATAATGGTTTATTTTTTTGTTACCATACTTTTAAGTGTTAAGTATACATTTAAGTTGTATGCACGTTTATAATTTTCATACTTGACAATCACCTGTCAAGTTTTCCATTACGTTTTTCAATATATAGGCCCTAAATAACATTGAAATAATATTAGCAGTCAATAATATTCAACAACATATTACTCTTAGTAACTTATTTTTATTAGACATCGAAAAAACTTTGCTCCATACAAGCTGGATGATTAAATCCATACATAGCCTTTGATTTGGCAGAGAAAATTGGCACTTAAGACACTAAATGGGTTTTATGGGTTGGAGGTATTGTGTATGCTGAGCAAGAAGATTCACTGCTGTTACACAGCGTTTGAAAATATATCGTCGTAAATTTATTAGAGGGCGTTCAGTAAGCTTTGTGTAAGAGGAATATTTTTAATACACTAAAACATTAGGTTCATAAAATTTTGTTTATAATTTTTTGGAGTATTTTTACTTGTGGCCTTTTTTTACCTGAGTATCGATAGAAACTCCTACACCATTCAACTAGATATCGAAATGTAATAAGAGGAAAATTTTAGCATAAACGATTGAAAAAGATGTTCAATTAATGCTCAGTTCTTTATTAAGAGTACAATTAAAGTAAATTAAAATGGATAATAAAGTAATATAGTTTGAAAACATTTGCCTTTGAAATGAGCTTTGTGATCCAGCATGCATTGTATATTATCGGTATAGGCCTTACAAAAACACAACAACAATATAACTGTAATGAAATAATTAAAATAAGAACTAGGTTTTTTATGTTGAACATTAATACTGCAGTTTTTATTAGCCTTGTTTACTACCAGGTCTCAGGTATTTTTAGTAAGGAAGGAGTCTTAACTATAAGAAGTATTGCAAACGATAAACACTATTCACGACAGGCAGGGAATAAACTGACTAATGAAGTGGTTATTTCCCTGGTGAAGGCGTCAGACACGGGTTTATGTTCTGATCTGCCGAGAAACTGCCGGCTGTTAAATTTTAGTTCAGGGTATACAGTACCAATAATGAAGCTTGTTATTCATCGGGATATTCAATCAATGGATTACTTTTACGCATTCTGTCTTGTCTGGAAATTAGTATATTTAATCAAATTTTATTTATTGGTTAATCAGTAATGTTTTATAGCAAGTCTTTTTTAATTTTTTATCATTTAAAATTAATGTTTATTGATTAGTTAATAATTGATTAGAGCAGGAATTTTTATGTTTTTTTTTTATAATTAAAAATTGACGATTTTGATTGAATAGCTCACAATGCATAGCTGCAGGGTGAATTTCGTTAGATGTCCTAAATGGATTACATACAAATGCTTTGTTCAATAACCTTCAAACAAAATTATATTGTACTTAATTGAACTAAAGGGACATCGTAAAAATATTTTAACTCTAAAGGGTGTTCCAAAAACTATGGGTCACAAGTTTTGAATCTTAGGAAGTTCAAATTTAACATATGACATGATACTCATCATTAAAAAAATGTAAGGAAGATAAACAATTTGGTGAAAATACAATTTAAATATATTTAACTGTTTCAAAACAGCAACCATTTCATTGAAAAATTCCATTGTTACGGTATAGAATGTATTTCCGTAACCAATGCACCTGGAAGCCACCAATTGAAAATTTGTAATCTTTTTTGAGCTTTACTACGATCTGTTATATGTAAGTATTATTTAAAAACATTGTAAATATAATTTAATATTTGAATGTTGGTTTTTGGTCATAACTAAAGAATTATAAGTAATAACAAATAGCAAGTAGTATATAATTTTAAAGGTTTTTAAATTTCTAACAACTTTCTAATTTACATCTGTAATTTATTAAGGACACTTTTCGATACTCACCCTTATATTGTATACCATTTAAAAGAAAGAAGATCTTTTAATGTTCCTTTTTCAGTAACGATTTTTTATAACTTAAATAATACTTTTTTAGTAGTTACATGTTATTGATTCAATAAAATCTGTAGAATTTTTTATTATTTTCTTATATAAATAATTAACATATTTTATCAAAAGTATATTTAAGAACTGAATAATGAAGCAACATTACTTTCTGTGATGTGGAGCTAGTCTTTGATACCGGCCCGGGACAGATCAGTAGAAACCGTCCATGTCTTATAATGATATCTTGTGTTTGAGATGGTAATATGAGTATATATGTTTGAGTTTCCCCGGGCTAAATATTGTATCTCTAAATATCTAAATATTAGTATCTGAATTATCTAACAATAAAGGCTACACTTTTTGTAATAATTTACATTCATTTTTGTCCATAATTTTCAGGAAAAAATTTATTATGTTTTAAATATATTTTCCTGTTTGATTTGAAGTTCTGAATTCAAAAAGTTTATAATATAGGAATCTGGCACAGCCTCCAATTTTTAATCTCATATAACAGTTACTAGTCAAAAACAAGGTTTATAACTTAAACAAGATTAAAAAGTGTAAGATAGCGTGCATCCGATACTTAACCTAATTAAACTGTCCTTTTATCTCTCTGAGAGGGGATTTCCTCCCTATTCCATTTACATAACTACTCCTTTACATAATTCCTTGCTACTTTAATTTCATTGTGAGCGCTTCAAGACGTATTAACGACTTTTTGAAGTGCAGTGATCTAAATAAAACCAAATGTTTGAACTCTCAATTTTTTTTTAAGACAAATGACTAAACGTTTTGTTGGAACAAATATTTCCTATAAGAAATAACTAACACATAAGTATACTCTCACGCAATATAAGGATATAACGTCAACAGAAAATGAAGACACCATTTCATACAGCCACAAAGTCATTAGGTCTCTATCGAGTCATTATACAATACGGAGTACAATTAGTTCTAAACTGATGAAATATTTTTAGCACTAATGTGCTATTATCAGCTTAATACTGTAATATTATGTTAATTTAAGAAACATGTAATATACAAATTTGATGAAATACGATTTAACGTTGCACCCAAGTGGGTCACGCTATGCAGATGCGCTAACATATAACAGCGGTCATTGTACATAGTACATTGTAAGGTCATTCATCCGCTACAATTCAAAATAAACATTTGGCTTGTATACACAGACTGCTCTGTATTTTCCAAACTTAATATGGCTTTACTGCATGTAATATACGTAAATACTGGGTGTGTTTTACCAAAAGTACTATATCTGATATATGAATGATTTTTTATATATTTTTAACTTTTTAACTACTACGAGTAAATATTACATCCATCAGTTAAAATGATAAATTTGTAAAAAATATTTTTTGCCTATCATATATAATAACTACTTTGTATGACTATTTCGTTTGTTTAGATCCGGGTAGCCAATCATGCACTGGTTTGTAACAATATTGTAGAAATCATGCTAGTAAGTTTGAATACCAAGCCCCAGCTACACCTTTTAACAGATTACAGCATTTTCAAAACCCATAACATAAACGTTATAAATAGTAATTACCTAATCCTTTTTTAAACTGAACAAATATTTTATACGGATTGAGGTTGTTGAAACTCTTATTTTTGGGCATAAATATAAAAAAGCTAAATTCAAAGTGAAAAAATCTACCCACTATATTTTAAAATAAAACGTTAATTACATTTATACGTATATTTATACATCGATACAGACACTCTTCGTATTGTAGTATTGGAATAGTGATTGAGTTTTGGACAAAGTATTCATTATAGAGATCTCTATACTAATAGACTTTTTGATACTATCAGCAAAACTGAATTTGTATTTTATAAGAACCTGAGAAAACTAATTCAATTTACTATAAAATTATTTCTAAGAAATAGAAAACAACGAAACAAAGGTACACTAGTTGATTAGATTGACAGCGCTGCCGTGTCGGTTAAGCAGGGTCACCGCCAGAATCAATCAGCAACTTTATCTGTGACGTGGCCGGGGGCGGACAATACTGAATTATTCATCAGCAGCTTCCCCACTTGCTGAAGCCAGCCTTCTCACTCAGCCACTGATGAGTTAGTGTAATGTCCATGATGTTTCATAATGATTACTCATCTGCAGCTTCCCCACTTGCTGAAGCCAGCCTGCTCACTCTGCCACTGATGAGTTAGTGTAATGTCCATGATGTTTCACAATGATTACTCATCTGCAGCTTCCCACTTGCTGAAGCCAGCCTGCTCACTCTGCCACTGATGAGTTAGTGTAATGTCCATGATGTTTCACAATGATTACTCATCTGCAGCTTCCCACTTGCTGAAGCCAGCCTGCTCACTCTGCCACTGATGAGTTAGTGTAATGTCCATGATGTTTCACAATGATTACTCATCTGCAGCTTCCCGACTTGCTGAAGCCAGCCTGCTCACTCAGCCACTGATGAGTTAGTGTAATGTCCATGATGTTTCACAATTCATTCCGTTCTTCCTATAAAAATAGAGTTCTTCCTTTCAACCTAAATACCAATTAATTAAGACTATGTTGAAACAGTGCACATTCAAATTCGTTGGCTAGTTTGAATTTTATATTTATTTTACTTAACTACATACTATATCAGAAATCAGTCATTTATTTGCCATTGACATACAAATATGCATTAGCAATTGTCAGGTACAATTATAATAGCAGAGAGGCTACGGTCAGGAGTAGGCTACACTCAGTTAGCTGAGAATCATTTCCGGCTTTGGAAACTATTTTTTACCAAGAACAAACAGTAAACAATAAATTTTACAGAAAAAAAATTAATAAAATCTTAACAAGAGTCAATAATAGAGAAATTTAATGCAGTGATATTTAAATTATTTTACCAAATAACAGACAATAAAATTCAACATTAAAAAACAGTAAAAATTAACAATTAAAAACACAATAAAAATTCAACATTAAAGTTAAACTATTTTACCAAGCAACAAAACAATAAAATTTAACATTAAAATAACAGAAACCAATTCATAAAATCTTACAAGAGTCAAAAAGAAGAAATTAACTCAGTGATATAGACATTTAATACATAACAGAGGTAACAAAATATAAATACAGGCTATAACAAAACATATGATATGAATAACAAATAAATATCTGTTATTGAAATTTTAACAGATCTGTTTAGGCAAACTCAATTTTCTTCTCCAACATACATTCATCTATTGTATAAAAAGGATGTACCAAAAGCCAATCATAAAATTTTCTCAGAAATAATTTTGGGCTGTTCGAACAGGATTGAAAATTGATACTTAACTTATTGATACTTATACTTTTATGACTAAATTATACTAAGCTGAAACGTTTAGTGTGTTGTACTTGGTTGTTTCTAACTGTTTCTAGTAACCATAATTAACGACCGGATTGAAGTTGTTGCACTTCCCAGAAGATACTTAGTCACTGTTGAATGTTTTGATTTACTAAATACAGCTAAACTGGATCTTGAGTGACGAATGCTTATCTAAGCACGCTCATCCAATCTGGAATTCAACTTGAAGTATACTTCTGCTATTTTGAAACTCAATACATAAATTATTATCGAAATGCTCAAATATCTAGGTATTTCTTTATTGTAAAAACTTTTCATTTGCTAAATTAAGGAGTCTTTATTTACTTTGAATTGAATAATATGATTTGAGATTCTAATTTATCGAATGTTATAAAATTTCATATGGAATACTCTTCAACAACATTCTTGGAATTGAAAAAACATGTGGCTGTTCAAACATAAATCCGTGAAATATTCTCCATTACGACGACGTGATACAATCAATTAAACTCAAACAAAATATACATCAGTTAAAATTAAAAAAAAAATCAGAATACTGGAAACCTTAGGCTCCAAATGAGTAATATTTCAATATTTACCTTTCAAAATTTAAATTTATTTTTGTTATAACTTTTAATAACATCAAACTTGTAACTTCAAATATGTAATAAATCAGGAAACTTTCTTTAAGTGGTAGAATAAAAAGCTTTGCTTTGGTTTAAAGTTTAAATACTTCTTTAAGTTCAAAGTTTATAAGAGGTCTAGACTATAAGAGACTATAAGAGGTCTCTCATCACTTTCTGTCTATTTAGTTTTACTACGTAAGTAATGACTATTGAACTGAATGCTACTAAGCCGAGTATACTATTACGTAAAAATAGACAAAGCTTCATAACTTTCCAAATCCCCTCCAACGAAACATAAAAAATAAGGAATCGAATAAACAGGTCAGCCTGTTCCAGTAAAAACGCAATTAATAGTTTCTGAAAGATATTTATGCCAGAGGCATTTTATGTTGAAAGTATTTGGAATGCTTTCAAGAAATGGAACATAGAGTATAAAATTCTATACGATCGACTTTAAATTTCACTTAGGCGAATTTTAGACCCCCAAAAGGCTTTTTATTACTAATTTGATTTAAATGAAATTCTCAGGTTAGATTTTAAGTATTTTAAACTAGGTAATAAACTATAATAGAGCAATTATTTTCAAGTATTAAAAAAGCTTATTTTCCGGAGTAGTGTGTTTTGGTCACTTTTAAAACCGGCCACGTGCCCACCGGGCCACGTGCCGCGGCAGCTGGCGCCAGCTGCCATGTCACATAGCTTCCGGTGGGGGATGGAGGGTATATATGAGATGCTGTAGTTATATTTTATGCCATATAGGTTGGGGTGGAGATGGCGATAGTGTTGGCGTTAGGGTGAAGTGAATTTGCGCATAAAATTAAAATTAAAAGTTAGTTCAAAATTGAAATTCGTCGGTGTTAACGAAACTCTAACAGTTGAAGAAAAATTAAGAGTTAGTTGAAAATTGAAATTGAAACTTATAACTGAGATGCGGAAAATATGTCAAGGTCATCCAGAGTAAGTTTTAAAAAATTCTATCCAACTATCACCAGAAATAGTTTTAAGTTGAAGTAGTTGGTGATAGCGGGATAATTGATTCGTGCCATGGGAGAGGTGTTTATCGTTTGAAAGTTGGCGATCGAATGAGAAGCGCCGCCTAGGGAGAGGGCTTATAAAACGGCAACCTTCCCCCCACCACCCCTTCCCCCACTCCTTTAGACCAATAACCGGTCGCCGACTCTATGTGGTGAAACTGAACTAGACATGGCGGCCGCCATGGATAATTCTAACCTCAAACTTTAGCTTAGCTGAAGAGAATAGAGGAGCATGAAGTAGGAATTGTGGTGACAGCGCTTATATGAGGAATAGTAGGGGTAAAATAAAAAAACTTGTTGAACACAGTCGATAGGTGTAACAAGTTCAAAGTTGTTGAATTGTAACATAGAATGCAAAATGTTGTAAATAACATTATCATCAACATTAACCTGCGAAGTCTTTGAGTATAATGGGTTAAAACTGTACTTCTTCCTAACTCTATTTAAATTAGTTCTACACTTTGAAATTGAAGGTTTAGAAGTACTTCGTAATATGTGTTGCGTTCGCAAAAGCTTTAATTTTAAACATTGTGCAGTCATTATAACCGATGTGTTAAGTTCAGAAGTTAAAAGAAGACTGAGATATAAAATGAAGTGTAAAAGAATGCCAGAGTAGTAATTTTATAGGTTAGAATTTACGAAGGCTATTCCATGGATAATTCTAACCTCAAACCTAGTAAGTGAAGTAGGCATAACATAAAACTAATGAGAGATGATGACCGAGCGGATGCGAGGCAATGAATGTTTGTAGCGCGATAAACTACCCACCTTTATAGAGGCAATAACTCCAGCCAGATGGCGGCAGATGGCAAGCAAATGACTGGTTGACCGACTTTCACCTGAGTAGTAAGAGAAGTAGGGTTCTGTGTCTATCCCTACTCCTTGGGGTCAATGACCGACCGGAAAGGTCAATGACCCCCCCCCCCCCTCCCCCCCCCTCCCCCCCCCCTCCCCCCCCCCCTCCCCCCCCCCTCCCCCCCCCCTTCCCCCACTCCTTCCCCTACTCCTCTGGGTCAATGGCCGGTCACCACCTTTCCCTACTCCTTCTAGGCCAATGACCGGTCACCACCGGTTGCTGACTCTATGTGGTGAAACCAGACCAAACATGGCAGCTGCCATGGATAATTCTAACCTCAAACCTGCTGCGCATACAACGAGTTCTCCGGACCGGAATCAGTCCTTGCTATGCGCATGCGCCTAGTCCTGTATTACTCACTTTAGCGCTACTGCACATGGATAATTCTAACCTCAAACCTTGGTTTTGTGTTGTTGCGCATGCGCCGCTCCCCACTCCTTTGCCTTCCTTTTACACTGCTGCGAACTGGACTGGATTGAACACTGTACTGGAGTGAAACAACTTCCCCCACTACTCGAGAATCCGAGGAGCAATACGAGCCTGATCTTAGCGTCAGTCGTCAACAAACTTTCATAGCGAAAGGTTGTTGGCGACTCAGCAAGAGGTTTCAAATATATAGTAGGCCTATATATATTTGAACTTCTTCTACTATGTTGCGTTTTTTAATGCAATGTAGTATGTGTGTGTGTGTGTGTTTAGTTGTAAGGTGTATTTAATTTAAGAAATAATTTGCGCATTGCGATGTTAGTTATAAGTTGGGTTTAGCATTAAGGTGTATTAATTTTTAAGAATAATGATGGTATTTAGCATTAAGGTGTATTAATTTTAAGAATAATGATGGTATTTGGTTGTGTTGAATTATTTGGTTTTTAATAATGATGTGTTGGTACTAATAATTTATGTTTGTTTTGTGCATTTGTTTTGCCTTACAGCTAGATGTTAGGGGGTAGATTAACTGTAAATTCAGAAGTTCAGTTGAACTTCATTTAAAATGGGTGGGACATCCGCAAGTCGGACTTTTTTTGCATTTTGTTTAGGAATATGATGGGTGGGATTAGTTTGGGTGGGGTTAGAGTTGCGTTTCTGCATTAACTGTTCCAGTTTCCCTGAAATTAATGGTTACGCTTTGATGCGGACGGGAAGTTACGCTTTGATGCGGACGGCCCAGGGACCTCCCTTGCAGAACGTAACTAGTGGGTTGGGAGTGGGAACCGCTAGGCAAACAGGGTGGTGGGAACAGTATTACTGTTCCCATCACCTTGGATCATTATAAATCTTGAATGACCTTGACCCACTTTCGGAAGGGTCAATGACCCCCCCCCCCCCGGAAAAATGGAGTCGATTCCCCCCCCCCTCCCCCCCCCCCCCCGAAAAAATGGAGTCGATCCCCCCCCCCCCCCCTCCCTTCCCCCACTCCTACCCCCACTCCTTCCCCCACTACGGGTGAACGACCGGTCATGACCTGAAAAATTAAAATGGCTATAACTTGATAATGGATTGACGGATTTGGACAAGCGATACATCATTGTAAAGGTCTATGTAAGACAAACATTTTGGTAAAAGAAGAATTTGGTTATCTTATTTTAGTTAAAAGTTATGCGAATTATTTTAAATAAATACCTTCTATTTCCCCTTTTCCCCCACCTCCCAGGTCAATAATCAGTCTCGGCCAGCTGCTACCCCTCTCATTTGCATATTGTTATAAAAGACGCACCGACTGCGGCTAACATTTCATTCTGATTACAGACGTTACGCTGCGAACTTGGAGCCACAACCATGTTATCTCTGCCAACTACAACTTCTACTTTAACTTCTACTTCGACTTCTATTTCTACTACGGCTGTTCCTGCACCTAAGAAAACTCTTCGCCTCAAAAACCTTCCTGATTGCTACAAGAATCGACTTGCATCTCAACCTTCAACTTCTGGAGCTATTCTTCCGCCAACCAACACTTGTAGACTTCGTAGTATTTTTTCACCGCCTTCGCCTTCAAAGGACTCCGCACCACCATCAACTACTATGCCGCCACCGCAGAAGCCAGTTCACCACCATCCTAATACCCCTTCCGTTGAAACCATTGTTCATCGTCTTAGCACACCTATTATCCCACTATCACCATTGCCTCCTACCCCACCACTTAGTACACCTGAAGATCATACCTATCACAAAACTGATTCCTCTCAACCTGCTACTAAATCATCTCCTAAATCAGCTCCTAAACCAGCTTCTAAACCAGCTTCTAAACCAGCTCCTAAACCAACTCCTAAACCCGCTCCTTCAGAGCAATTTCAATTATTACAAGAAGAGCGTCGTAGGGCATTTAGCCGTCCCACTACTTGCCCTGAAATGCTTACTAGGGGAATTAAGAAAGGATCACCTTGTGGGAGGAAATGTGTAAAAAACGAAAGTTTTTGCCGTGTACATGTCGTAAAACACATTTCTGAACCACAAGTGACAAAAACCCCCACTGTTGAATACCAATCCAAAATTATTGGTGTGAAAGGAAATAGGCTTAAGAGAGGTTGTGTCTATTTTTTTGAAAGTGTTATTGACAACAAACACATTTTGGCAACTTGTAACGGCGTAAGATATAATATTAAATTGATTGAATCCTTGCGCAAAGAGAAATCAGTTTATGAGTTAGACTCTAAAGACTATCTCCTCAGACACAAACTGGATGGTATTACAAGGTGGGGGCGTAGCAAGTAAATTCACATAGCTTTTTCCAAATTATTGCGTAAAAAATACTGGGGGAGAAACACAACGCGTTATAGCGTTGTGTTTCTCCCCCATTATTTTTTAACACTCTAAGTCTCGTGACCTACTAACCTACTTCCATCCAAGTAGTAAGAAAAATACTTCCCCCACTCCTTTGGGTCGATGACTGGTCATGGTCAGCACCTATCCCTCATTTGCATACTATTATAAAAGCGGAGCGAGCGTTGGTCACCCCTTCATTTTTCTTCTACAAGCCGCTCTTGTCGTTTCGTCTCTGCTGTTTACAATATTTCTTGCTTCAAAATGCCTCCTCATCTGAATGAAAATTTTAATTTTTCTGAAATTTCTGATGTTTTTGAACAATCTGAAGACACTTTAAGTGACGACAGTGAAAGTGAAGATGATGAGGACGATGATGATTATACTGTTGAACTTAGTGAAGAACGTAAAGTTATAGCAATTGATCCACAATTTCCATTTGATACAATAGAAAAGTTTATGGCTGAAGCTAATAAATGGTTGGACTCAGGATGTTATGTACGAATTGACTCTTTTATATTGTATGGTGATAGTCATTCTTTCCTTGTCACACCAAATGACAGAGACCGCATGTTGCAGTGGGCACAATCTATGATGGAGTGCTACGAACAAGGTGTGGACACTGGCGGCTATTTTCTTGCACAACTAGTGTAATAACAAATTACCCTTCCCCCACGTAGTGAAGAAGGAAAAGAAATATTAGGAATCTAATTATAATACTTCCTTCCACATATAAAAAAGAAGGGGAAAGGAGTGGGGATTATAAAGTGGTGGGGGAATGTGTATAAATGCAGGTTGTTTCAAGAGACTTTTATTATTATTGTGGCTTTAGCAGAAACAACATGGAGTTTAAATCTTCGGCAAAAATAAGGAATAATATAATAAAGAAAGAAATTCGCAAGAAAGAAAAGATTGAACTTATAAAATTACAACTTATAATACCTTCCATTGAAATTGGATGTAGCAAACTAAAGACTTTGGTGAAAACTAACGAATATTTGTTACAATTGCTAAAAACAATCGAAGAGTTGAAGAGAAAGAATGGACATTCTACATAGTAAAATTTGAACATTTTAATATAAATAAGTAAACTGAAAAAAGTAGATGTAGAATAGAGAGCGAGGAATAGATCACTTTGTGGTAATGGACTAACATGCCACTTAGTGCTCTATTCCTCGTTCTCGCGTTAAATTGGATTACCTTGACCTATTTGTTTGACTGTTAGAATTTGGTTAACACTGTTGAATTTCAGTTTTGAACTAACGTTTATTTTTGTTCAACTGTAAGAGTTTTTTTTAATACTGTCGAATTTTAGTTTTGAACTAACTTTTAATTTATGCGAATTTTTAGTTTAACTTTAGTTAATTTATGCACAAATTTAGTTTAACCAAGTGTCTGTGCTGTAGCCATTTTCATCTAAAAGTAACTACAATTAGTTGGGTGGGGGAAAGTTCGTTAAAGCTTGAATATAAAGAAGTATATACTAAAACTCCAATGGGAATAAAGAACACGAATGAACAATTAGTTTGTAGAAGGTTAATATTTTTGTTCAAAATGTTTGATTTCCTTGGATAGTGAAGAAGATGAAATAGTGGTGGGGGAACCGTTATAAAAGGAGGAACATGAGAGCCCATTTCATTTCTTGGTGAAATTTCGAAGAGTAAACATCTCAACATGTATTGTTGCGATAAATGTTCGGAATCGTTTCACGATGAAATTCTATTAGACTGTCATAAAGAACTAATTCACAACAACCCAGAAGAAAAACAAGAACAAGAACAACAAGAACAACAAGAACAAGAACAACAAGAACAACAAGAACAACAAGAACAACAAGAAGAACAAGAAGAACAAGAAGAACAAGAAGAAGAAGATGAAATAACTGCAACATCTTCAACTACTTTACCGAATCTACAAGTATTTGCATTACCCGGTAAAGTAGTAATGCATCATAAGATTCAAAATGAAAACTTGAAGCTAGAAGAATTTATTAGAGAAGCAAAACCAATTGTAAGTAAAACTTTAAAAGAAGAATTGAAAAGATTGAATTTTCTTAAATTTGGTTTACTACTAGAAGCTATGTTTATAAATGTACAAGAAGAATTATCACCAAGAGGATTCATAACAAAAAACCGAACCATTATGGAAAGTTCAAACATTGATTCAATAGTAGAAAACTGTATAGAAGAAATATTAACAAAAATTCAGGAACACGAAGGAAGAGGATCCGGATGGAGTCTTACAAGTATTGAAGTATTAGATATAAGAGTTCATAAACATGGATATGGACTAATGGGATCTAGTTACATTCCTTTGCCCAAAAGAATTAAGGATACAAGATCATGTATTAATGTAAAAAATCAAGATAATGAATGTTTTAGATATGCGATGACATCTAAGTTTGTACCAAATCATTTCGATAAACCTAACCAACACTATGAAAATCAAAGACATAGGTACAATTTTCAAGGAATTACTTACCCTGTATCACTGAAAGATATATCAAAATTTGAGAAGAAAAATCCTGGTACATCTATCAATGTTTTTGCATTAGATAGTTCAAACAAAGTGTATCCTTTACGTGTTGTAAAAGAAGAGCTACCAGATCATACGGATTTACTACTACTAACGCGAGGAGATGTGTCTCACTATGTGTACATTAAGAAATTCGACTCTCTTGTTAACAAGCAGCTTTCTAAAGCTCGACACAGAAAGATAATTTGCAAGAGATGTTTTAATTTTCAACGAGAAGGAAGACAAGGAAGAGAATGGTTACAAGAGCACAAAAGGCTATGTAACAATAATTATGAAGCAAAGATTAATTTACCTTCGGAAAACAGAGCATTTGTTACATTTCAAAAGGTTCATCATCAATACCGTATCCCTATAGTTGTATATGCGGACTTTGAATCAACACTAATTCCTATGGAAGATGAAAATTGTGAAGCTAGAAAAAGTGTCAAATATCAAATGCACAAACCAAATAGTTTTTGTTTAATGGTTAAATCAACATTATCAGAAGAACATTTAAACAGATATGGATTAACTTCAGAACCTCTAGTATATCGTGGTGAAAATGTAGAAAAAATATTTCTTGATCACTTATATTCAATAGCTGGAAATGCACAAAGATTATATACAAATATTGTACCAATGAAACCGATGGAGGAAGAAGAAGAAATTCAACATGAAAATGCAACTCGTTGTTTCTTATGCAAAAATGATTTTACTATTGAGAATTATAAAGTTAAAGATCACGATCACCTCACAGGTTATTACAGGGGTGCTGCTTGTAATAAATGCAACTTGAGCTATCGTTTACCACTATTTATTCCTGTGGTTCTGCATAACCTCAGTGGGTACGATGCTCATTTTATAATACCTGAATTAGGAAGAGACGACGGTAAAATCGATGTGTTAGCTGAAACTTCAGAGAAGTTTATAAGTTTTTCCAAAGAAGTTGGAAACATGAAACTAAGATTCTTGGACTCCTACAGATTTATGCCGTCGAGTTTATCCAAACTTTCAGAAAATTTAAGGAAACAAGATTTCATCGAAACAAAGAAGATTGTAAATAACGACAAACTGGATTTGGTACTTCGGAAAGGTGTGTTTCCATATGATTACATAGACAGTTTAGAAAGATTTAATGAAACATCACTTCCGGCTAAAGAAGAATTCAAAAGTAAACTTTATGACATGGACATATCTCAAGAGGACTATGATCATGCATGTAAAGTATGGAACGAATTAGGATTTAGAACATTAGGAGAATATTCAGATTTTTATGTTAAATTAGATGTAACTTTATTATGTGATATAATGGAAGAATTTAGAAATACATGTTTTGCAGCTTATGGATTGGACCCTCTTCATTCGTACACTTCACCTGGATTAGCATGGCAAGCCATGTTGAAAGAAACAAATTGTAAAATACAACTTCTTACTGATATAGATATGGTTTTAATGTTAGAGTCAGGAGTTCGAGGGGGATTGACGCAAAGCGTTACACGACATTTTAAGGCGAACAACAAGTATCTGCCCGATTATGATGCATCAAAACCAACAACATTCCTGGGTTATTTTGATGCAAATAACTTATACGGATGGGCAATGTCAAATCCCCTTCCATATGATAATTTTAAATGGATAGATCCAGAATCGATTGGAAACATAATGGATATACCGAAGCATGGTGAAACTGGTTACATTTTTGATGTTAATTTTGAATATCCTGAACATCTTCATGATCAACATTATGATTTACCACTTCTTCCGAAGACTGAAATTTCCCCTACTGGAAGATGGCCAAAATTAATGATGACTTTAACCGACAAGTCTCGATATGTTGGACATTACTGGATGATACAACAAGCTTTAGACTTAGGATTAAGAATTACAAAAATTAATCGAGTACTACAATTTTCTCAATCTTGTTGGTTAAAACCTTACATCGACAACAACACAAGAAGAAGAGCCACCGCTACATCAAGTTTTCAAAAAGATTTTTTCAAATTAATGAATAACGCAATATTTGGCAAGACTTTGGAAAACAAAAGGAAACATAAGGATATCAAATTGGTAACTGATCCAGTAAAATTACAGAAATTGGTGCAACAACCAAACTTTGGTTCATCTATAATTATTAATGAAAATCTAGTTGTTATTTCCATGAACAAGAAGTCAGTTACAATGGATCGTCCTTTGTATCTTGGAATGTCAATTTTGGATATTTCAAAAACACATATGTACGAGTTTCATTATAAGAAGATGGTTAACTATTATGGAAGAGAGAACATTGGTATTGCATATATGGACACGGATGCACTAATTTACTGGATTAAAACAAATGACATGTATGAAGATCTACGCACCTTTATATATAAAGATGATTTCGACTTTTCCGATTATCCTAAGGATCATCCAAATTACGACTATGACAGAAATAAGAAAGTATTGGGAAAATTTAAAGATGAAACAAATGGTGTGCCGATGATGGAAATTGTAGCATTAATGTCCAAACTGTATTCATTTCAACTGTACATAAACGAGAGGAACGAACATCAAGTCACGAAGAAGGCCAAAGGAATAAAAACTTCTTTCCTGAAGAAGAACGTACAGTTTGAACATTATAAAAGATGTTTGTTTGAAAATGTTGAAACAACTGCAACGTTCAACACTATTAGAAGTTATAATCATCAACTATTTAGTGTCAAACAAACAAAGTGGGCATTAAGCTACAAAGATGACAAGCGTCATATTTTAGAAGATAAAATTAATACTTTACCATTCGGCCACTACTCTCTAAACCCTATTGACCAGTAAACCTATTCTTCGCCCTCTACCTTCTTCCTTTTTCCTTTCCGTAAAGAAGAGGGGACATGGCAAGCCCAATGCCATGTTCCCTCTTTTTTACACTAATATGAAATGGCCTTGACCTATATTCAAACTATATAAATGAGAATAAACTATTCTATGGATCAGTATTTTTACATGCGGTGTACAAGCAACATCTGAAGATGGAAAGTGTGAAGGACAAGATTGTAAATGAACTACATAAACCAGCAAGAAGAAGATTTCCAAGAAGAAGTACAATCATTAAAGGGATGAATGATCTTTATCAAGCTGATCTCATTGAAATGATACCGCACAGTAAATTAAACAAAGGATTTAAATATATTTTAACAATTATAGACTGTTTTACTAAAATAGCTGACGCTTTACCATTGAAGGATAAGACTGGTAAAAGTGTTACAAAAGCTATGGAAACCACAATACAAAGAAATAAATTTAAAATTAAACATCTACAGACCGATGATGGAAAAGAATATTTTAATAAAGACTTTAGAGCTTTGATGAAGAAATATCAAATAAATCATTATTCTACAAATTCTGAAGTTAAAGCTTCAATAATTGAAAGATTCAATAGAACATTGAAAGGTGCGATGTATAAACAATTTTCAAAACGAGGATCATATGTGTGGTATGACATATTACCACAACTTATAAAACAGTATAACAACAAATATCATCGTACCATTGGAATGAAACCTATCCAGGTAAACAGTGCTAATGCGAAAATTGTATTACAACGCATTAAAAATAATACAACACCGAAATTAGAAAAATTGCAACTAAAGAAGTTCAAGGTCAACGATAAAGTTCGTATAAGCAAATACAAAGGTGTATTTAGTAAAAGATATCTACCAAATTGGACTAATGAAGTATTTACAATTTATAAAGTGCAACCAACTATACCTGAAACCTATTTATTAAAGGATAACAAGGGTGAATTACTTCAAGGTGGATTCTACGGACACGAATTGTTGAAATCAACAGTTGGTGATGTATATCTTGTCGAGAAGATTTTACAAAGAAAAAAGGATATGGTTAAAGTCCGGTGGTTAGGGTTTGATAAAAGTGAAGACTTATGGATTCCTTCAAAAGACTTAGTATAGTTGTTTAATAGCTCATTGTGTGTTTAACCTTTATACAAGATGGAGATTGTACAACAAAAAGATCGATTTAATATCAATAACATTGATGAATTGACAGTTGACAATGATAAGTTAAATCATGGAAAACATGGTGAATTACTACCAAATACGATAAGATGTCTAATAACTGGTCCTTCAAATTGTGGAAAAACTAATGTTGTTTTTAACCTTATAACTAATCCTAAAGGATTGCGTTTTAATAATATATACATTTTTTCAAAATCATTGCAACAACCAAAATATCAATTATTGGATAAAGTACTTGCAAGTGTACCTGAAGTGAATTTTTACAAGTTTAATGCCAGTGAAACAATTATGCAACCGAATGAAGCAAAACCATTTTCTATTTTTATATTTGACGATGTTTCTTGTGAAAATCATGACACAATAAGGAATTATTTTGCTATGGGAAGACATCATAATATTGATAGCATTTATATTGGTCAAACATACAGTAAAATTCCAAAACAACTTATAAGAGACAATGCAAATATGTTAATCATCTTCAAGCAAGATGAAACAAATTTAAAGCATATATATAATGATCATGTAAATGCGGATATGCCATTTGAAAAATTTAAAGAGATGTGTGGCAAAGCATGGAATGAGAAATATAGCTTTCTCGTTATTATGAAGGAAGAAGATATTAAAAATGGTAGATATCGTATAGGGTTGGATAAATTTGTATTTATGCGTTGAACTACCGATGCTACATCTAGTTACACGTTGAACTTCACAGTGTAAACATGGTGAATCAAGAAAAACTATTGAAAGAAATAAAATCACTCAGTGATTCTATTAGGATGAAGAATCGTGCATTGAGGATGGGTTTAAGTGAAAGAGAAGAATTTCTAGAGACTACATTTAAACCTATTACGGAACCTTTAAAACAGATATCAGAAACTATTGGTAAACCTCATTATGAAGGAGATGTTTTACTACCAGTTTCTAAACAAGAAGTACAAGCATTAAAAAAAGAAGAAGATGATGATTCATATACAAGTGCTAGTGAGCAAGAAGAAACAAAAGAAGAAGAAGAACCAATTGTTGAAAAGGAAGAAGAACAGCCAATACCAGAAGCAGAACAATCTATTCCAAATTTAACTCAATTGAGTAGCGATATATTACAACATGGACCTCTTGGAAGAAAATATATAATGAAAATGCTACATGACATGAAATCAAACCCGAATTTGAGTAGATCACACGTATACGGAGCAAGAATTGATGGGAATGAATTGAAGATTGGCGATTCAAAGCTTGAAATAACACAAGACGATTACATCATTATTGGTGAGCATAGATATAAAGGAACAAAAGGATTATATGAATTAATTTTTAAAAACATACCACTAAGATATTCATCCAAAGATTTAAGTGTTTTTAAGGAGATTCTACAAAATACTAACGCTCATAAAAGAAACTACTCAAAGGATGCAATGATTAATCGTTCACGTGCAACAAAATATAACATCGTTATAAAAAAGTTGTTTCCTCCACGAAAATTGCCAACATTACGTACTGCACCAGCGGTGAGACAACCACTGAAAAGAAAATCTTTATCACTTATGGATTTATCACTTCTTGAACAACATGGTAAAAAGAGTAAAGGAGATACTTCAACATCTGGCAAAGGATTGATGAAAAATCTATACAATACGAATGTGATTTACTACAACGACATCAATAAATTGGTTGATAGAATGAGACTATTGCATGAAGCCATGGAAGCCGGTCATACAGGTTTAAATAATGAATGGGTAGCTCTGATTGACGAACTCAGGAATCGCGGCATAATCGTATAATTGTCCGCGGATATATAAGAGTTGCAGGCGTATAATGTGTCAGTTCTAACATGAGCGTCGACAAGTTCGGACGATACTCCGCGTTAGGAGTGCAAGTTGGAGAAAACAGAAAAAGAAGTGGATTACCGCAAACACCCGAAGGTGACTATAACATAAATAATAAACGTTTAAAGTTTGTTAAGGATCCAGAAGAAGATGGAGATGCAACAAATTTAAAAACAGTAAAGGAGGAAACATCTACAAGTTTAAAACTCGACAACAACCAACTGTATGATGCAAAATCTCACAGGGTTATTAATGTTGCAAAACCAGTCAACAATGGAGATGTTGTTAATAAAGGTTATTTTCTATCTGCGATGGAATACGCTTTACTGTTGGAAAAGACTAAAAGTGGAAAAAAGTACAATGCTTTAAATTATAAAATAACTAATGTTGCAGATCCAACCGAGGATACAGATACAATCAATAAGCGTTATTTGCATTCTGTAATACCAGAAAAGAAAAAAGATGGATTTTCCTTCTATAAATATACTATAAACGATATTGGATATCCTAAAGAAGAAAGTGATGGTGTTAATATTAAATACATTAAAGATAATTGTATTTTATATAATGGTGCTGTTATTGATTGTCATGGAAAAGTGTTGTCCAATCTGAAAGATGGTTCAACTCCATCGGATGCTGCTACTGTGAGACAAATGAATGAAAGCTTGAAGAAAGGAACATCCGCTTTTGTTAAACAAAATCAGGTGGTGTCAAAGAAAGGTGATGAGTTTGTGCAAGGAAGTGAAAAGTTTACCTTACTACAACTACAAAATAACAAGTGGGATGGAAAAAATAAAAGATTGTCAAATATAAGTTTAGGCACGGAAGAACATGATGCTGTTATTTTAACACAAGTGCCACAACTATCAGCTACTGGTGTTAACTTTATATGTGGAGGCAGACGATTAACCGAAGTTAAATCTGGTAAAGATGATCAGGATTGTGTTGTTGTAAAACAAACTATAGTTAGAGATAAAATAAATAACGTATATGATGGAAAAAATAAAAGAATATCTAACATATCAGCAGGAATAGCTCCGAATGATGTTGCTACTATTAATCAAGTTATAGCAACCTCTAATAACGATCCATCTGTGTATACATGTAATGGTAAACGTATCACAAATCTTGATAATCCTACACGTAACAAAGATGCTACTAATGTAGAGTATGTAATGAATCTTGTAGGTAATGTAGTTATTGATATGCATAATCATTTGATTAATGCATCGATGAAACACAATAAAATCGAAGATTCTCAGAGAAACCAATGGATTAAAGATGAAATCATTGATAGATACTAGTAAAACTTATGAATATTTAAGTATGGAATACACAAAAAAAAGGATTCATTATCATAAAGTATTTCATAGAGTGAAGACGTTGGTTACATAAAACAGCATAATGAAGACCGTATCGCTCAGTCGTCGTCAAGACAGCAGCAAGAGAGGACGTGGTTTAACATCAGCTGCATTATCCCTGCTCAGACGGATTCCAATTGGTGCTGTTGTGAATCGAGCGATAGACGCTTTACCATACGAATTACATCTGCCCGGAGGTTATCAATATTGTGGACCTGGAACTAAGTTGGCAAAACGTTTAGCAAGAGGAGATCCTGGAATTAATAAATTAGATCAAGCTTGCAAAGAACACGATATAGCATATTCAAAGTATAAAGATTCAACAAATAGATCAATAGCAGATAAAATTCTAGCGGAAAAAGCTTGGCAAAGAGTAAAATCAAGTGACGCAAATATTGCAGAAAAAGCAGCAGCTTGGGCAGTAACTACAGCCATGAAGACAAAAGCAAAGTTAGGTGGTGGAAGACGTCGCAGAGGAAAACCTGCAAAGAGAGGCGCTCCCAAAAGAGGTGGAAACATTAAAAAAGGACGTCGTAGAACTCATAAGGCAAGTGTAAAGAAGACTTCTGTTTGGCAAATGGTAAAAAACGGAGCAGGTTTATACCTAAGACCATACCGTGTGTACTAAATAAGAAGAATCAATTGATAATTCCAAATAAAGCCTTAACAAATCATCAGTTAAATGATTATGTAAATTGTTTGAAAATACCATTCTTTCGAGGAGTTTTTATGAAAGATGCATTACCAACTAAAATATGGAAAAATGAAACTGGAATAGTAAATTTGGATTCCACCTATGGTCCAGGCACTCATTGGGTATGCTATAAAAAACTCGGACAAACCATTTACTACTTTGACAGTTTTGGCAATCTACCACCGCCAAAAGAACTGCAACATTATTTTCGAAACTCCAAAAACATTTTTTACAATTACAAAAGAGAACAACCTAACAATACTGAAATATGTGGGCATTTATGTTTGGAGTTTCTAGCGAAGAGTGTCAGTCAGCTTTAAGATGTCATCGTATACAGTGTCACTGAGTGGAAATTCATCCACATTGAAAAGTACGCTGTTCCCAGCATTGCGTCTATCCAAGGAAAGATTATGGGAAGCGGCATTACTTGATTTGACTACCTACAATTCAATTCCTAATGTTACAGAAGGAAAAAACAATTTACTACATTATTATGAAACTAAGGATGCTGCAGGAAAATACTCAGAATTGAAAATAATTACATTTCCTACTGGAGCTTATGAAATTGATGATATAAACCAATTATTACAGAAACAACTCGGAGAAGACAATATCACCGTTAAAGGAAACAATAATACTTTAAAAGCAGAAATAACTTCAAAATATTATATTGATGTCAGCTTGGAACAGTCGATTGGCAGTTTACTTGGATTTACAGATACAAAAAAAAAAATCTTAACTCCTGGAACTACTCATTCAGGTGATTCAACTGTAACAATATTGAAAGTAAATAGTATTGATGTCACGTGCAACATTATACACGGATCGTATAGAGATGGAGTTAATCAACATATTTTACATACATTTTATCCAACAGTGGCCCCCGGTTTTAAAATTGTTGAGAAGCCACAAAACTTGATATACCTACCGTTAAACACCAGTTTCATTTCAGACATCGTACTGAACATATTGGATCAAGACGGTCATAGTGTTGACTTTAGAGGAGAAACAATTACTATACGGATACACATCAGAGCAGCAACATAAAAGTCAACATGGGATTATCATTTAAACCGCAACGGAAGAGTCGGGAGCTCAGTAGCTCCTCGACATTGGAAGAGTTAACATCGGAAAACATTCGTTTTCTACAGAAGATTGGATTGAAACTTAACAGCGATGGATATCCTGGATATATCTCAAGGACCAACGTTCGACGAAACACTATGGGAGAAGGAATATCACACGCACAACCCTTACACTTCATCAAAATTAAACAATAACGATGAAATAAGGATCCCCATTCAACAACAAGATATTTACACTTTACCGTGTGAAAGTTACTTGTACATTGAAGGACGGGTATTAAAATTGGATGGAAAAACTGCTTCAACAGTTCCTTTTATAAATAACCCGATGGCATATCTTTTTGATGAAATAAGATATGAAATATCAGGGGTGACGGTTGATTCAACAAAAAAGGTTGGTTTAACAACGACATTGAAAGGATTAACATCATTAACACCGCATGAGAAGAATTCAATAGTCACCGCCGGATGGGTTGCCCCCGATAAAGACACTATAACACCAGCTTCCAACGGTCACTTTGATTTTCATGTACCTTTACGATTGCTTTTGGGATTCGCTGAAGATTACAAACGGGTAATAATAAATGTCAAACAAGAATTAGTATTACTCAGATCTTCAACTAATAAGGACTTGATACTTGCAGACCCTGCAACTACGGAAGATAAACTGGAATGGCAACTACAGTTGGATAAAGTTGTTTGGAGAGTACCTCATGTAAGATTGGCTGATGAACATAGAATCCTATTATTGAGAAAGTTGAAATCTGACCGTGATATTGTGATGCCATTCCGAAGTTGGGAATTTCATGAATACCCTACACTACCTCAGACAGAACGACAAACATGGACCGTCAAGACATCAACTTACTTGGAACGAGCAAGGTACATAATACTCGGTTTTCAAACTAAGCGAAAAGATGTTATTACTGCAAATGCTGGTCAATTTGATCATTGTAAAATAAAGAATTGTAAAGTTTTCCTAAACTCTCAATTCTTTCCCTATGACAATTTGAATGTCATGTTCAGCAAAAAACGTTTTTCTATTTTATACGATATGTATGCAAGATTTCAATCGTCATATTATGGAAAGACTAATACACCACTATTATCACCTGACCAGTATTATTCCAAGGCTCCAATAATTGTAATCGATTGTTCAAAACAAAATGAATCGGTAAAATCATCAAGTGTAGATATAAAAATTGAAATGGAATTTGAAGAACCAGTAGCGGATGGAACTTCGGCATACTGTCTAATTCTACATGATAAAATAGTTACTTACACACCGCTGACCGGAATTGTGAAGAATGTACTTTAAGAAGAATTGTACAACAACTGCAAATTTTTGAGGTTAGAATTATCTGCTTTAGTTTTTGAGGTTAGAATTTCATTTGTGAAAGACAAGTTCAAAACAAACAATTATGTAATTGTATAAATTTCAAGGATTTACGAAAAATATAAAAGCGAGAAAATAATTAGTAGAAACTTCATTCTATCTTCAACCGTCGTATGGGAAACATCATTCGCAAGATGAATTCTACTAACGGAGAAGAAAATACACCTCTAATGGATGATAATAGTTCAGATATAGAAAAACAAGTTGAACGAGAAATGGACGAGTTCCTAAAATTCAACAAACATAAGAAGAGAGAAGAAGAAAAAGCTGAAAAAGAAGTAAAAAGGAAGAAGGTTGAAGTTAACATTACAACCAATATTTTAACAGAAGTATTTCTTCGGATTATCTACCCAATTTCTTCATGCATGACAAAAAGTATATCAGTTGGAATTTTAAAATCAATGGATTATTCACCAATTGTTATTTTAAATCATGGAAACAAAATGGTTACTTTCAGTGAAATTACTTGGGAATCTCTCATGAAACATTTACATCTTTTGGAGTGCTATTTAAGTAACAACACATTTGGAAGAAGAACAAGATTAAGTTTATTGGAATCAAATATTGAAGTTGATATAGTAAAACATCGTGGAGGACAAATTGTTCGCTTCAGAGATTTAACTACACATAATGTTAAATTATATTTCACTAAAGAAGAATTTTATACTTTAAGTTGTACTACCGGTCCCGTCACCAGATATTTGAAACAACTAATATTTTCAAGTGCAATAATTAAAGACTATCTAATTGATACATTGGACAAAAAACCTTTTGTTCCAATTTTATACGGTCCCGTGGATACTTCAATCTTTAATAGAATACCTCAAGAAGTTGAAATGTGGAGACAATTAAACAACTATCACACCAATTTTAATATTGATGAAGTGGCACAAGAAGTGAAAGAAGAAGAACAATCCTGTCTGTTATAAACATCGGCTCATTCAATTTTTAAGTCAGTTGTTAGTAAGACTTCATCATGAATAAACGGGTTTCGTTTTCTAATGCGCCACATATAATGGAAGTTAAAAGAGGTATAATTGAATTTCAAGCTTTCCGAGGAAATGATGGTAATTTTATTATTAAAGAATTAGTAATCTTGGACATGAACACATCAGTAGTTTATCATTATTTGTTCAAACCTCCAGTACCATTTAATAGACTAACAACTAAAGCGAAAGTTACAAACAAATGGTTGAACAAACATTTTCACAACTTAAGATGGGATGAAGGTTTCATTAATTATAACATGATGCCGCACATTATGAATCATTATTGCAAAGAGTTTAAAATTATCTACACAAGGGGATTGGAAAAAGCAAATTGGATACAATCATTTACAAGCAACGAAGTGATTAATGCAATAATTGATAAAGATTTCCAATGCTACTTCAACGAACTTTGTATTTCATCAAAAAGTTTTAAACATCGAAGGTCGCAGTGCGCTTTAAAGAATGCCTACCGCTTGAATAATTTCCTTCAACAAACTGGTGGGGGTAGTGTCAGTGGTGGGGGTAGTGTCGATTATAAAAGTGAGAGCGCTACCATGACACAGCATGAGTATTACTCAAACCTCCGAAGAGACAACATCTCCGACGGACATTCTTATTAACAAGAAGATTAACAACAACATCAATATGGCATCACAGAACTTACTTCAAAGTTTAGTTGATCAGTTCAACGCTCATTCTAAATCATCAATTCTACCTACGAAGAAATGTTCTGAACTAAAAGAAGAAAAACACTACATCATTCATACTATTAAGAAAATGGAAACTTCAGTAGGTGATGCTATAAATTGCACTTTGAGCGAGGCACCTTATACAATTGGTGATGAAGCAAAATTTCAGATCTTCTTACCAAAGCGCTTCATACAACTACTTCAAAATGAAGATCTTCGTATAATTCAACCCGGCGCACTCTATTTGGTATCACATGGACCCAGTGGAAACAACTCTACTGAACTTACAATTCATGTAACACCTACTACTGATTAATTTGTACATAACATTGTAAATATTTCTTTGTATTTGTTTTTTCAATAAATATGATATAAAACAAAACAAAAAATAAAAATAAAAAAAGCAACATATTGTAATGTCTTTGTACATTACAATATGTTGCTTTTTTTAAAAATTCCACAGGATGACCTTGACCCAATTTTGTATAATTATAAAAGGGGAAATGTACTTGCAAAATTCATCAGTCTACTGCTACCTTTCATACCGTACACATCTCGCTCTTAATCCCTGAATATAAAACTGCAACATGTCCCTAAAGGTTAAGTGTGCATCTTATGATACCAACACCATAACTACTTTTGAACAACTTGAAGATTTAACTAACGAAATGCGAGTTTTACTTACCGGTGGTTATCACTTAACTGTTGATGTTAGTGCTACTAATACAAGGATGTTCACTAAAACAAAATATTGCGATGATGAAATATTTATTTCTACACAACCTACAACTTCTTCATCGCCAACTGGTCAACATAACATCAAGTTCCAAAAGTATTACCAATGTTGAATAACTTTTGACAGACAAAGCTACAACTAAAGAATCACATGATCAATGTGAGTTAATAAAAAGGATGTGATACTTGTATAAATAATCATTCGCTTCTTAGCTCTCACCACGACAAGACCTATTTAAGAAAATGTTGTACAGAATGATGATTCAACTTGATGGAAAAATCTATGGAAAAGACTACAACACCATTGAACAAATGACCCAAGATTTAGATGTATTAACTAAAGAAGGATATCAAGCTAAATTAATTTTAAAATTTCCTGAAGTACATCCATTATCAACAGAAGAACTTGTTGCTATGGCTAAGGCGGAGAGAGAGAAAAAGTCTGAAGAAAACAAAAAGAAACAAACTTCCTAAATTTTAATAATCCTTACACTTGTAAGGTATAATTTTTTAAAACTCCATTTGGATGACCTTGAAATTACCCCTACCACTTTTCACAGTACATAAAACTCACTATTGAACACTATACACTCTTATTCTTTCACTGGACTCCGCAGCGTCAACATGGAAGAGCAAAAATACAAGTACAAACCTCGTTACTGTTGTGAACAACAGTGTACAGATTTAGGACCAATGATGGTGGATGGGTTAGCTTGTACTAAATGTGAATTCTTCGGATCTTGTTATTGCAAATGCAAAACAAAACAACTACCACCACCGGAATTGCGAACTTTCAAATTTTACAAATCAAGATATTTTCATACATGTTGTCCTCAAAGATGTTTCAAATTTCACCCTCTAGATCTTGCTCATTGTCAACGCACCAATTCTCATCAAGATGATTTTTGTACACATATGATAAAAAGATGTAAATACAGATCAGATTGGTATTCCGATCCTGTAGAACCATCAAATGTGTAATTTCAGTTTTACACTCTTTTTTAAAACTTCATTTGGATGACCTTGAGATTTCCCCCCACCACTAGTTCTAATTTTTATATAATATTAAATCATTCCACTTCCAACACTCTAACTAACAACATGGAAAACAAATTTATCAAATTTGAACATATAATAACTGACAGGGAGGAGATGGAAGAATTGTTTCAAAACTTACTTTCTGTCATTGACGAATATCCTATAAGATGGTTCAGAATTGTAGTTCAATATTTAAATCCTGGTGAATTGTTTTCTTCATCAAGTGAAGAAGATGAAACAACTACTTCGGTTCAAATAATTGAATTAAAAGATGGAGAAGAAGAACTAAATGTTTTATTCAATCATAAGCTCAAGGTTCCCTATATAAAAGCCCCCTCCCTAGACAGCCCCCCTCCCTAGACGCCTGCTCAAGGTCACCATTATATAAGCCCCCTCCCTATGCGCCGATCCTCATTCCATCACCGACTCTCCAATAATGAACAACTCTCCATTGGCCCGAATGAATTCTAGTTTTGAAATAAACTCTAGGGAAGAGTTACAAGACATTTTTAATATTTTACAAGAACTTGTAGATAATTTTACAACCATCAAAATGAATTTGGAAATAACATACGATTGTCCTATTTGTGATAAGATTGAAAGTTCGGACGAAGACAGTTTACTAAATCTAACTCCTGCACCATCTGACACTACTGATGGTAATAATGAACAGCAAAATATTTCCCCCACCACTTCTTTGTAATTCTTCGTTCCCCCCACCACTTCTTTATTTAACTAACATTTCTCGCTTTCACTTCTCATTCCGTCTTCAACTTTTGAACTATCAACATCACTTGTTTTAAAATTTCAAACACTACAAAATCATGATGGATATGATGGATGAAGTTCCCTTCATAACTAGAATGGAAGAGGATAAATTGAAATTGGAAATTAAACGATTGGAAATGGAACGAGAAAACCAACTCGAAATGTTACGTTTGTTCAAGCTTTTCAAATACATCATCTGGGGACTCTGCGTTTACCTTCTCATCGTCGTTGGTGTTTGCATTTACAACTCTGTAGTTCATCACAAAAGTTCAACTTGTTTAAACTCTGCTGTTGCACATTAATTGTATGTTCACAAATAAAATTCAAAAGTTACTTCAACCTATCCCACTATCACCAACTAGTTCAACTTTGAACTATTTCTGGTGGTAGTTGGATAGGCTTTTTTAAAACTTACTCTGGATAACCTTGACATACTTTCCAAGCCCCAGTTATAACTGTTAAATTTCAGTTTTGAATTAACTCTTAATTCATGCCCAATTCTACTTCAAATTCAGGGCATATGCTCTCGCCATCTGCACCCTGCAGCTGCCCTGGCAACTGACACCATCTGACCCCTGCAGCTGCCCTGGCAGCTGACGTCACTTCCGGTTTAGAAGTGGCTTTTTCCCACTACTTTCCGGAATTTTTGACAGGACTTTAGTTGCTTAGGCTACATGATTTGACTAATGTAGTTGCTATGATCAGTTTATATTCCCCCATCGCAGCTGAGTTGTGGCTGTGTATGCTTAAATCAACATAACCTATCCTTGTTTATATCTGCTCGTCGTTATGTTACGTTTTTAAATAAAATTTAATTGATATTTTGACAGGCCTATTTGTTAAATTAAATAGATCAACACTGATGTTTACTTGTTGAAGTTGTAAATTTTACCAAACGATAGGCATGTTGATGTGGAATGAATTGCTGTCGTACGGAATTATGTGATTAACTAATTTATGGGATACAACTAATATCTATTTGGGAGAAAGATTTAAATTGAACAACTAATTAGAATGTGTTGTGCCATTGTAGCCTATGTCTCAGGTAACAAAATATGCATTAAGTGTTAAGTAAGCGTAATTTTACAATACTTACATTACTTGATTATTATTAATTTGCAATCATGGATTTTAAATTGTATTGTTTTTTTTCGCTCTACAATATACTTACCTTTAATATTGTAAGCATAATTATTATTAAGTTACTTGCTTGTTTTGTGGTCTTAGCTAAAATCATCCTTTGTATATATTTATTTGTAGGCTAGGCCTAGGATGTGCCGGTTGACTTTGGACGGTTAGATGACGTTCCAATATTTGAGGAGATGGAAACCTCCGTTCTCTCCCTAAAGAGCAACAAGGCTCCTGACCCGGATGGGATTCCCAGCGAGGCTTTAAAGAAAGTATTTTCAATTAATGCTGACTTGTTGTTGAGAATGTACAACGCCTGTTTGGTAGAAGGGGTGTTTCCCCTATGGAAAACCGCAAGACTTGTACTGATCAGCAAGGGCAAAGGTGATCCCGTGCTGTCGTCGTCCCACAGGCCTTTCTACACGTTGGACACAGCTGGGAAGCTGTTCGGGAAGCTGATCCGTTCCCGCCTGACCTCTGCCATGGAAGCTGCCGGGGACTCATGCCCCCGTCAGTATGGCTTCAGAAAGGGACGGTCAACGATTGACGCTATCACCGAAGTCCATGGAGAGCTGTGAAGAGAGCCGAGAGCCACAACCATTTCCCTCGCTGAGTAGTGCTTCTTGTTACGCTTATGTCAAGAACGCCTTTAACTCGGCGAGGTGGGTCGATATGTTGGATGCGTTTCGAAAAACCTTTCGCGTTCCTGGCATATCTGTTGCGACTCATCGAGGATTATCTCCGCTCTCAAAGCCTTATTTACGAAACAAGGGACAGAACGTGGACGATGGAAGTCACTTCTGGTGCCGCGCAAGATTCAATACTCGGCCAGGATCTCTGGAACGTTGCCCATGACAGTTTCCTGAGGTCGGAGATGCCTGAGGAAACCACTTTGGTTGGGTACGCTGATGATGTTGCAGCTCTCATTGTCGCACGCAACGTTGAGCTGGCCCAACTAAAGTTGAACCGAGTTATGCGTGTGGTCAACACATGGATGTCCGATCACGGTGTCTCGCTTGCTCTCCGTAAGACGGAGATTGTGATCCTTACGAAGAAGAGGATAGACACCGTCGTTCTGTTCCGAGTGGGAATTGAGGTGGTCCAATCAACTCGTGCTGCTAAGTACTTCGGAATTATGGTGGACACCAAGTTAAGCTGGAGGGATCAGATCTTCCAAACGGCGGACAAGGCCGCTAAGGTAGTCACTTACCTTAGTAGGCTGATGGCCAATGTCGGTGTTCCACGATCCAGCAGAAGACGTCTGTTGATGTTCGCGGTTCAGTTCGTGCTTCTTTATGGAGCAGAGGTGTAGGCAGACGCTCTCGATAAAGAGTAGTACAGGTTGCGACTCGTCCGAGTTCAACGTCGAGCGGCGCTCGTAGTGTGTTCCGCCTACAGGACAGTGTCCGAGCCTGCCGTCCTGGTGGTCGCCGGAGTTATCCCTGTCAAGCTCTTGGCAGGAGATAGAAAGGCAATTTATCAGAGACAAGGCGAGATTGGCAAGGACACGGCAAGAACAAAAGAGCGCTCCCGAACCTTCCAGCAGTGGCAACACAGCTGGGAGCACGACACCCAAGGACGATGGACTGCGTGACTTATCAAGCACGTCCAACCATGAGTGGAACGGCGGCCAATTCTGGACAATTCACGGCTATTTTCGGTCGTACCTGAACCGGATGGGCAAGACCGGTTCACCGGACTGCATTTATTGCCCGGGCGTTCCCGACGATGCGGAACACACATTCTTCCGCTGCCCCCGTTGGGAAGGGTCCCACCTGAAGGCCACACAAATTTTTGGTGCATTTTCGGTGGACTCGGTCTGCCAAAAGATCTTGGAGGATGGGGGCAACTGGGATTGTTTATCACAGTTTGTCCGGGGCATCCTCCTGGAAAAGAAACCCGATCTGGACCGCGAAGTGGCCCAGATCCCTTGATCGAGTGGCTGGATAAGGAGTGAGCCCCACTGGCGTTAGCCAAATTTAGGCCTAGCCTGACGTAATGTGATAAACAATTCCAGGTTAGAATCCTAAAGAGTAGAGGAGTTTTTTTAGTGGGTAAACCCGTTTTTTAGGGGAGCCCCACACTACAGGCTTGCCACCTGTGTGCGTATGTAATGAATTTTTCTCACCTCTCCCTCAAAAAAAAAGAATCATAAAAAGCGTCACCTAATAATTTAAAAATTGAGTAAAAATTCTCGTACGGGACGGACATCGGAGCGTATGTAGGTCCCGGCCTTTACTGATACGTATTGAGTATGATGGCCATCAAATCTTGAGCGAACCAAAGGCGAAGACACTAACCGTTAGAATAATGTAGTGTTCTGGAATTTGGGACCATAAAAGTGCTCATCACTCCATCCGTTATATTTAATGAGTTTGTTCACAAATCCGCACTTTTCACCCAATCTACTTAATTCCAAAGCCATGGTCGCACTACTCTCCTTATTAGTTCTTCTCTTATTATCTAGTGACTTCACGATCAGTAAATTCAAATTATTTTATGCGAATTGTATCTAAACAAATGATGAAATCAGACTATGTAACTAATCTTATGAATCTTAAAATAATTGCTATTCATTTTACTTAGTTTAATTTGTACTTTTCAAATATCCATTGTATTACTGGTTTGACCGAATCTCATGACAATATTTGTTGCATGGTTGGGATTTCCACTCCATCTGAGCAGTCACATCAGTCAGTCAGTCGGACAGTCGGTCGGTAAGTCGGTCGGTCGGTTGGTCAGTCAGTCGGTCAGTCAGTCAGTCAGTCGGTCGGTCGGTCGGTCGGTTGGTCGGTCGGTTGGTCAGTCAGTCAGTCGGTCGGTCCTTCGGTCGGTTGGTCGGTTGGTCGGTCGGTCGGTCGGTCGGTCGGTCGGTCGGTCAGTCGGTTGTCGGTCGATCGGTCGGTCGGTCGGTCGGTCGGTCAGTCAGTCAGTCAGTCAGTCAGTCAACCAGTCAGTCGGTCGGTCGGTCGGTCGGTCGGTTGGTCGGTCGGTTGGTCAGTCAGTCAGTCAGTCAGTCGGTCGGTCAGTCGGTCGGTCGGTCGGTCGGACGGTCGGTCGGTCGTCCGGTCAGTCAGTCGGTCGATCGGTCGGTCGATCGGTCAGTAAGTCAGTCAGTCAGTCAGTCAATCAGTCAGACAGTCGGTCAGTCGGTCGGTCGGTCGGTCGGTCGTTCAGTCGGTCAGTCGGTCAGTCGGTCGGTCGGTCAGTCGGTCAGTCAGGCAGTCGGTCAGTCGGTCGGTCGGTCGGTCGGTCGGTTGGACGGTCGGTCGGTCGGTCGGTTGGTCAGTCAGTCAGTCAGTCAGTCAGTCAGTCGGTCGGTCGGTCGATCGGTCGGTCGGTCGGTCAGTCGGTCGGTCGGTCGGTCGGTCAGTCGGTCGGTCGGCCAGTCGGTCGGTCGGTCGGTCGGTCGGTCGGTCGGTTGGTCGGTCGGTCGGTCGGTCGGTCGGTCGGTTGGTCGGTCAGTCGGTCAGTCAGTAAGTCGGTCGGTCGGTCGGTCGGTAGGTCGGTCGGTCGGTAGGTCGGTCGGTTGGTCAGTCAGTCAGTCGGTCAGTCGGTCGGTCAGTCGGTAAGTCGGTCGGTCGGTCGGTCGATCGGTCAGTCAGTCAGTCGGTCGGTCGGTCAGTCGGTGAGTCGGTCGGTCGGTTGGTCGGTTGGTTGGTCGGTCGGTTGGTCGGTCGGTCGGTCGGTTTGTCGGTTGGTCGGTCGGTTGTTCAGTCAGTCAGTCAGTCAGTCAGTTGGTCAGTCGGTCTGTCGGTCGGTCGGTCGGTCGGTCGGTCTTTCTTTTGGTCGGTCGGTTGGTCGGTCAGTCAGTCAGTAAGTCAGTCAGTCAGTCGGTCAGTCGGTCGGTCGGTCGGTCGGTCGGTCGATCGGTCAGTCAGTCAGTCAGTCGGTCGGTCGGTCGGTCGGTCGGTTGGTCGGTCAGTCAGTCAGTCAGTCAGTCGGTCAGTCAGTCAGTCAGTCAGTCAGTCAGTCAGTCAGTCAGTCAGTCGGTCGGTCGGTCGGTCAGTCGGTTGGTCTGTCAGTCGGTCAGTCGGTCAGTCGGTCGGTCGGTCGGTCGGTAGGTCGGTCGGTTGATCAGTCAGTCAGTCAGTCGGTCAGTCGGTCGGTTGGTCGGTCGGTCGGTCGGTCGGTCGGTTGGTCGTTCAGTTGGTCGGTCGGTCGGTCGGTCGGTCGGTTGGTCGGTCGGTCGGTCAGTCAGTCACTCAGTCAGTCAGTCGGTCAGTCGGTCGGTCGGTCGGTCGGTCGGTCGGTTTGTCGGTCAGTCAGTCAGTCAGTCAGTCAGTCAGTCAGTCGGTCGGTCGGTCGGTCGGTTGGTCGGTCGGTCGGTCGGTCGGTCGGTTGGTCGGTCGGTTGGTCAGTCAGTCGGTCGGTCGGCCGGTTGGTCGGTCAGTTGGTCAGTCAGTAAGTCGGTCGGTCGGTTGGTCAGTCAGTCAGTCGGACAGTCGGTCGGTAAGTCGGTCGGTCGGTTGGTGAGTCAGTCGGTCAGTCAGTCAGTCAGTCGGTCGGTCGGTCGGTCGGTTGGTCGGTCGGTTGGTCAGTCAGTCAGTCAGTCGGTCGGTCGGTCGGTCGGTTGGTCGGTCGGTCGGTCGGTCAGTCGGTTGTCGGTCGGTCGGTCGGTCGGTCGGTCGGTCGGTCAGTCAGTCAGTCAGTCAGTCGGCCAGTCAGTCGGTCGGTCGGTCGGTCGGTCGGTTGGTCGGTCGGTTGGTCTGTCAGTCAGTCAGTCAGTCGGTCGGTCAGTCAGTCAGTCAGTCAGTCAGTCAGTCAGTCAGTCAGTCGGTCGGTCGGTCGGTCGGTCGGTTGGTCTGTCATTTGGTCAGTCGGTCAGTCGGTCGGTCGGTCGGTCGGTCGGTCGGTCGGTCGGTCGGCCGGTCGGTCGGTCGGTCGGTCGGTCGGTCGGTCGGTCGGTCGGTCGGTCGGTTGGTCAGTCAGTCGGTCAGTCAGTCAGTCGTTCGGTCGGTCGGTCGGTTGGTCGGTCGGTTGGTCAGTCAGTCAGTCAGTCGGTCGGTCGGTCGGTCGGTCGGTCGGTCGGTCGGTTGGTCGGTCAGTCGGTCGGTCGGTCGGTCGGTCAGTCAGTCAGTCAGTCGGCCAGTCAGTCGGTCTGCCGGTCGGTCGGTCGGTTGGTCGGTCGGTTGGTCAGTCAGTCAGTCAGTCAGTCGGTCGGTCAGTCGGTCGGTCGGTCGGTCGGTCGGTCGGTCGGTCGGACGGTCGGTCGGTCGATCGGTCAGTCAGTCGGTCGATCGGTCGATCGATCGATCAGTAAGTCAGTCAGTCAGTCAGTCAATCAGTCAGACAGTCGGTCAGTCGGTCGGTCGGTCGGTTGGCCGGTCGGTCGGTCGGTCGGTCGGTCGTTCAGTCGGTCAGTTGGTCAGTCAGTCGGTCGGTCGGTCAGTCGGTCGGTCGGTCAGTCGGTCGGTCGGTCGGTCGGTCGGTCGGTCGGTCGGTCGGTCGGTCGGTTTGTCGGTTGGTCGGTCGGTTGTTCAGTCAGTCAGTCAGTCAGTCAGTTGGTCAGTCGGTCTGTCGGTCGGTCGGTCGGTCGGTCGGTCTTTCTTTTGGTCGGTCGGTTGGTCGGTCAGTCAGTCAGTAAGTCAGTCAGTCAGTCGGTCAGTCGGTCGGTCGGTCGGTCGGTCGGTCGATCGGTCAGTCAGTCAGTCAGTCGGTCGGTCGGTCGGTCGGTCGGTTGGTCGGTCAGTCAGTCAGTCAGTCAGTCGGTCAGTCAGTCAGTCAGTCAGTCAGTCAGTCAGTAAGTCAGTCGGTCGGTCGGTCGGTCAGTCGGTTGGTCTGTCAGTCGGTCAGTCGGTCAGTCGGTCGGTCGGTCGGTCGGTAGGTCGGTCGGTTGATCAGTCAGTCAGTCAGTCGGTCAGTCGGTCGGTTGGTCGGTCGGTCGGTCGGTCGGTCGGTTGGTCGTTCAGTTGGTCGGTCGGTCGGTCGGTCGGTCGGTTGGTCGGTCGGTCGGTCAGTCAGTCACTCAGTCAGTCAGTCGGTCAGTCGGTCGGTCAGTCGGTCGGTCGGTCGGTCGGTTGGTCGGTCGGTCGGTCGGTCGGTCGGTTGGTCGGTCGGTTGGTCAGTCAGTCGGTCGGTCGGCCGGTTGG
>JAQYXR010000027.1:250000-252500 GCA_030545055.2 Neoaliturus tenellus | reverse complement strand
CGGTCAGTCGGTCGGTTGGTCGGTCGGTCGGTCGATCGGTCGGGCGGTCGGTTGGTCGGTCAGTCGGTCAGTCAGTAAGTCGGTCGGCCGGTCGGTCGGTCGGTCGGTCAGTCAGTCAGTCAGTCAGTCAGTCAGTCAGTCGGACAGTCGGTCGGTCGGTCGGTCGGTTGGTCAGTCGGTCGGTAAGTCGTTAAGTCGGTTGGTCAGTCAGTCGGTCAGTCAGTCAGTCAGTCGGTCGGTCGGTCGGTCGGTTGGTATGTCAGTTGGTCAGTCAGTCAGTCAGTCGGTCGGTCGGTCGGTCGGTCGGTCAGTCGGTCAGTCGGTCGGTCGGTCGGTCGGTCGGTCGGTCGGTCGGTCGGTTGGTCGGTCGGTCAGTCGGTCAGTCAGTCAGTAAGTCAGTCAGTCAGTCGGTCAGTCGGTCGGTCGGCCGGTCGGTCGGTCGGTCGGTCGGTTGGTCGGTCGGTTGGTCGGTCAGTCAGTCAGTCAGTAAGTCGGTCGGTCGGTCGGTCGGTCGGTCGGTCGGTTGGTCAGTCAGTCAGTCGGTCGGTTAGTCGGTAAGTCGGTCGGTCGGTCGGTCGGTCGGTCGATCGGTCAGTCAGTCAGTCGGTCGGTCGGTCAGTCGGTCAGTCGGTCGGTTGGTCGGTCGGTCGGTCGGTCGGTCGGTCGGTTGGTCGGTCAGTCGGTCAGTCAGTAAGTCGGTCGGTCGGTTGGTCGGTCGGTTGGTCAGTCAGTCAGTCAGTCAGTCGGACAGTCGGTCGGTCGGTCGGTCGGTTGGTCAGTCGGTCGGTAAGTCGGTAAGTCGGTTGGTCAGTCAGTCGGTCAGTCAGTCAGTCAGTTGGTCGGTCGGTCGGTCGGTTGGTCAGTCGGTCGGTCGGTCGGTCGGTCGGTCGGTCGGTCGGTTGGTCGGTCGGTTGGTCAGTCAGTCAGTCAGTCAGTCGGTCGGTCAGTCGGTCGGTCGGTCGGTAGGTCGGTCGGTCGGTCGGACGGTCGGTCGGTCGTTCGGTCAGTCAGTCGGTCGATCGGTCAGTCGGTCAGTCAGTAAGTCGGTCGGTCGGTTGGTCGGTCGGTTGGTCAGTCAGTCAGTCAGTCAGTCAGTCGGACAGTCGGTCGGTCGGTCGGTCGGTTGGTCAGTCGGTCAGTAAGTCAGTCAGTCAGTCAGTCAATCAGTCAGACAGTCGGTCAGTCGGTCGGTCGGTCGGTCGGCCGGTCGGTCGGTCGGTCGGTCGGTCGTCAGTCGGTCAGTCGGTCAGTCGGTCGGTCGGTCAGTCGGTCAGTCGGTCGGTCGGTTAGTCGGCAAGTCGGTCGGTCGGTCGGTCGGTCGGTCGATCGGTCAGTCAGTCAGTCGGTCGGTCGGTCAGTCGGTCAGTCGGTCGTCAGTCGGTCAGTTGGTCAGTCGGTCGGTCGGTCAGTCGGTCAGTCGGTCAGTCAGGCAGTCGGTCAGTCGGCCGGTCGGTCGGTCGGTTAGTCGGCAAGTCGGTCGGTCGGTCGGTCGGTCGGTCGATCGGTCAGTCAGTCAGTCGGTCGGTCGGTCAGTCGGTCAGTCGGTCGGTTGGTCGGTCGGTCGGTCGGTCGGTCGGTCGGTCGGTCGGTCGGTCGGTCGGTCGGTCGGTCGGTCGGTCGGTCGGTCAGTCAGTCAGTCAGTCAGTCAGTCAGTCAGTCGGTCGGTAGGTCAGTCGGTCAGTCGGTCAGTCGGTCAGTCGGTCAGTCGGACAGTCGGTCAGTAGGTCGTCGGTCGGTCGGTAGGTCGGTCGGTTGGTCAGTAGGTCAGTCAGTCGGTCAGTCGGTCGGTTGGTCGGTCGGTCGGTCGGTCGGTCGGTTGGTCGTTCAGTTGCTTGGTCGGTCGGTCGGTCGGTCGGTTGGTCGGTCGGTCGGTCAGTCAGTCAGTCAGTCAGTCAGTCAGTCAGTCAGTCAGTCGGTCGGTCGGTCGGTCGGTCGGTCGGTCGGTTGGTCTGTCATTTGGTCAGTCGGTCAGTCGGTCGGTCGGTCGGTCAGTCGGACGGTCGGTCGGTCGTTCGGTCAGTCAGTCGGTCGATTGGTCAGTCGGTCAGTCAGTAAGTCGGTCGGTCGGTTGGTCGGTCGGTTGGTCAGTCAGTCAGTCAGTCAGTCAGTCGGACAGTCGGTCGGTCGGTCGGTCGGTTGGTCAGTCGGTCGGTAAGTCGGTAAGTCGGTTGGTCAGTCAGTCGGTCAGTCAGTCAGTCAGTCGGTCGGTCGGTCGGTCGGTTGGTCGGTCAGTTGGTCAGTCAGTCAGTCAGTCGGTCGGTCGGTCGGTCGGTCGGTCGGTCAGTCGGTCAGTCGGTCTGTCGGTCGGTCGGTTGGTCAGTCGGTCGGTAAGTCGGTAAGTCGGTTGGTCAGTCAGTCGGTCAGACAGACAGTCAGTCGGTCGGTCGGTCGGTCGGTTGGTCGGTCGGTTGGTCGATCGGTCAGTCGGTCAGTCAGTAAGTCGGTCGGTCGGTTGGTCGGTCGGTTGGTCAGTCAGTCAGTCAGTCAGACAGTAAGTAAG
>JAQYXR010000027.1:232500-235000 GCA_030545055.2 Neoaliturus tenellus | reverse complement strand
GGTCGGTCGGTCGTCAGTCGGTCAGTCGGTCAGTCGGTCGGTCGGTCAGTCGGTCAGTCGGTCAGTCAGGCAGTCGGTCAGTCGGCCGGTCGGTCGGTCGGTCGGTCGGTCGGTCGATCGGTCAGTCAGTCAGTCGGTCGGTCGGTCAGTCGGTCAGTCGGTCGGTTGGTCGGTCGGTCGGTCGGTCAGTCGGTCGGTTGGTCGGTCAGTCGGTCAGTCAGTAAGTCGGTCGGTCAGTTGGTCGGTCGGTTGGTCAGTCAGTCAGTCAGTCAGTCAGTCGGACAGTCGGTCGGTCGGTCGGTCGGTTGGTCAGTCGGTCGGTAAGTCGGTAAGTCGGTTGGTCAGTCAGTCGGTCAGTCAGTCAGTCAGTCGGTCGGTCGGTCGGTCGGTTGGTCGGTCAGTTGGTCAGTCAGTCAGTCAGTCGGTCGGTCGGTCGGTCGGTCGGTCGGTCAGTCGGTCAGTCGGTCGGTCGAACGGTCGGTCGGTCGGTCGGTTGGTCGGTCGGTCGGTCGGTCGGTTGGTCTGTCAGTCGGTCAGTCGGTCAGTCGGTCGGTCGGTCGGTCGGTCGGTCGGTCGGTCGGTCGGTCGGTCAGTCGGTCGGTCGGTCGGTCGGTCGGTCGATCGGTCAGTCAGTCAGTCGGTCGGTCGGTCAGTCGGTCAGTCGGTCAGTCGGTCAATCGGTCAGTCGGACAGTCGGTCAGTCGGTCGGTCGGTCGGTCGGTAGGTCGGTCGGTTGGTCAGTCAGTCAGTCAGTCGGTCAGTCGGTCGGTTGGTCGGTCGGTCGGTCGGTCGGTCGGTTGGTCGTTCAGTTGGTCGGTCGGTCGGTCGGTCGGTTCGTTTGTCGGTCAGTCAGTCAGTCAGTCAGTCGGTCAGTCGGTCAGTCGTTCGGTCGGTCGGTCGGTCGGTCGGTCGGTCGGTCGGTCGGTCGGATGGTCGGTCGGTTGGTCAGTCAGTCGGTCGGTCGGTCGGTTGGTCGGTCAGTCGGTCAGTCAGTAAGTCGGTTGGTCGGTCGGTCGGTTGGTCGGTCGGTTGGTCAGTCAGTCAGTCAGTCAGTCAGTCGGACAGTCGGTCGAACGGTCGGACGGTCGGTCGGTCGGTCGGTCGGTCGGTTTGTCGGTCGGTTGGTCAGTCAGTCAGTCAGTCAGTCAGTCGGTCAGTCGGTCGGTCGGTCGGTCGGTCAGTCGGTCGGTCGGTCGGTCGGTCGGTCGGTTGGTCGGTCGTCTGGTCGGTCAGTCGGTCAGTCAGTAAGTCGGTCGGTCGGTCGGTCGGTAGGTCGGTCGGTTGGTCAGTCAGTCAGTCAGTCGGTCGGTCAGTTGGTAAGTCGGTCGGTCGGTATTTCGATCGGTCAGTCAGTCAGTCGGTCGGTCGGTCAGTCGGTCAGTCGGTCGGTTGGTCGGTCGGTCGGTCGGTCGGTTGGTCGGATGGTCGGTCAGTCGGTCAGTCAGTAAGTCGGTCGGTCGGTTGGTCGGTCGGTTGGTCAGTCAGTCAGTCAGTCAGTCAGTCGGAAAGTCCGTCGGTCGGTCGGTCGGTCGTTTGGTCAGTCAGTCAGTCAGTCAGTCAGTCAGCCGGTCGGTCGGTCGGTCGGTCGGTCGGTCGGTCGGTCAGTCGGTCGGTCGGTCGGTCGGTCGGTCGGTCGGTCGGTCAGTCAGTCAGTAAGTCAGTCAGTAAGTCGGTCAGTCGGTCGGTCGGTCGGTCGGTCGATCGGTCAGTCAGTCAGTCAGTCGGTCGGTCGGTCGGTCGGTCGGTTGGTCGGTCAGTCAGTCAGTCAGTCAGTCAGTCGGTCAGTCAGCCAGTCAGTCAGTCAGTCAGTCGGTCAGTCAGTAAGTCGGTCGGTCGGTTGGTCGGTCGGTTGGTCAGTCAGTCAGTCAGTCAGTCAGTCGGACAGTCCGTCGGTCGGTCGGTCGGTCGTTTGGTCAGTCAGTCAGTCAGTCAGTCAGTCAGCCGGTCGGTCGGTCGGTCGGTCGGTCGGTCGGTCGGTCGGTCGGTCGGTCAGTCGGTCGGTCGGTCGGTCGGTCGGTCGGTCGGTCGGTCGGTCGGTCAGTCAGTCAGTAAGTCAGTCAGTAAGTCGGTCGGTCGGTCGGTCGGTCGGTCGGTCGGTCGGTCGGTCGGTCGATCGGTCAGTCAGTCAGTCAGTCGGTCGGTCAGTCAGTCAGTCAGTCAGTCAGTCAGTCAGTCAGTCGGTTAGTCGGTAAGTCGGTCGGTCGGTCGGTCGGTCGGTCGATCGGTCAGTCAGTCAGTCGGTCGGTCGGTCAGTCGGTCAGTCGGTCGGTTGGTCGGTCGGTCGGTCGGTCGGTCGGTCGGTTGGTCGGTCAGTCGGTCAGTCAGTAAGTCGGTCGGTCGGTTGGTCGGTCGGTCGGTTGGTCTGTCATTTGGTCAGTCGTTTAGTCGGTCGGTCGGTCGGTCGGTCGGTCGGTCGGTCGGTCGGTCGGTCGATCGGTCGGTCGGTCGGTCGGTCGGTCGGTCAGTCGGTCAGTCGGTCAGTCGGTCAGTCGGACAGTCG
>JAQYXR010000027.1:222500-225000 GCA_030545055.2 Neoaliturus tenellus | reverse complement strand
GGTCGGTCGGTTGGTCAGTCAGTCAGTCAGTCAGTCAGTCGGACAGTCGGTCGGTCGGTCGGTCGGTTGGTCAGTCGGTCGGTAAGTCGGTAAGTCGGTTGGTCAGTCAGTCGGTCAGTCAGTCAGTCAGTCGGTCGGTCGGTCGGTCGGTTGGTCGGTCAGTTGGTCAGTCAGTCAGTCAGTCGGTCGGTCGGTCGGTCGGTCGGTCGGTCAGTCGGTCAGTCGGTCGGTCGGTCGGTCGGTTGGTCAGTCGGTCGGTAAGTCGGTAAGTCGGTTGGTCAGTCAGTCGGTCAGACAGTCAGTCAGTCGGTCGGTCGGTCGGTCGGTTGGTCGGTCGGTTGGTCGATCGGTCAGTCGGTCAGTCAGTAAGTCGGTCGGTCGGTTGGTCGGTCGGTTGGTCAGTCAGTCAGTCAGTCAGTCAGTCGGACAGTCGGTCGGTCGGTCGGTCGGTTGGTCAGTCGGTCGGTAAGTCGGTAAGTCGGTTGGTCAGTCAGTCGGTCAGTCAGTCAGTCAGTCAGTCGGTCGGTCGGTCGGTTGGTCGGTCGGTTGGTCAGTCAGTCAGTCAGTCGGTCGGTCGGTCGGTCGGTCGGTCGGTCGGTCGGTTGGTCGGTCGGTTGGTCAGTCAGTCAGTCAGTCGGTCGGTCAGTCGGTCGGTCGGTCGGTAGGTCGGTCGGTTGGTCAGTCGGTCAGTAAGTAAGTCAGTCAGTCAGTCAGTCAGTCAGTCGGTCGGTCGGTCGATCGGTCGGTCGGTCGGTCAGTCGGTCGGTCGGTCGGTCAGTCGGTCGGTCGGCCGGTCGGTCAGTCGGTCGGTCGGTTGGTCGGTCGGTCGGTCGGTTGGTCGGTCGGTTGGTCGGTCAGTCGGTCAGTCAGTAAGTCGGTCGGTCGGTCAGTCGGTAGGTCGGTCGGTTGGTCAGTCAGTCAGTCAGTCAGTCAGTCGGTCGGTCAGTCGGTAAGTCGGTCGGTCGGTCGGTCGATCGGTCAGTCAGTCAGTCGGTCGGTCGGTCAGTCGGTGAGTCGGTCGGTCGGTTGGTCGGTCGGTTGGTCGGTCGGTTGGTCGGTCAGTCGGTCGGTTTGTCGGTTGGTCGGTCGGTTGGTCAGTCAGTCAGTCAGTCAGTCAGTCGGTCAGTCGGTCGGTCGGTCGGTCGGTCGAACGGTCGGTCGGTCGGTCGGTTGGTCGGTCGGTCGGTCGGTCGGTTGGTCTGTCAGTCGGTCAGTCGGTCGGTCGGTCGGTCGGTCGGTCGGTCGGTCGGTCGGTCGGTCGGTCGGTCGGTCGGTCGGTCGGTCAGTCGGTCGGTCGGTCGGTCGGTCGGTCGATCGGTCAGTCAGTCAGTCGGTCGGTCGGTCAGTCGGTCAGTCGGTCAGTCGGTCAGTCGGTCAGTCGGACAGTCGGTCAGTCGGTCGGTCGGTCGGTCGGTAGGTCGGTCGGTTGGTCAGTCAGTCAGTCAGTCGGTCAGTCGGTCGGTTGGTCGGTCGGTCGGTCGGTCGGTCGGTTGGTCGTTCAGTTGGTCGGTCGGTCGGTCGGTCGGTCGGTTTGTCGGTCAGTCAGTCAGTCAGTCAGTCGGTCAGTCGGTCAGTCGTTCGGTCGGTCGGTCGGTCGGTCGGTCGGTCGGTCGGTCGGTCGGTTGGTCGGTCGGTTGGTCAGTCAGTCGGTCGGTCGGTTCGTTGGTCGGTCAGTCGGTCAGTCGGTAAGTCGGTCGGTCGGTCGGTCGGTTGGTCGGTCGGTTGGTCAGTCAGTCAGTCAGTCAGTCAGTCGGACAGTCGGTCGAACGGTCGGACGGTCGGTCGGTCGGTCGGTCGGTCGGTTGGTCGGTCGGTTGGTCAGTCAGTCTGTCAGTCAGTCAGTCGGTCAGTCGGTCGGTCGGTCGGTCGGTCAGTCGGTCGGTCGGTCGGTCGGTCGGTCGGTTGGTCGGTCGTCTGGTCGGTCAGTCGGTCAGTCAGTAAGTCGGTCGGTCGGTCGATCGGTAGGTCGGTCGGTTGGTCAGTCAGTCAGTCAGTCGGTCGGTCAGTTGGTAAGTCGGTCGGTCGGTAGGTCGATCGGTCAGTCAGTCAGTCGGTCGGTCGGTCAGTCGGTCAGTCGGTCGGTTGGTCGGTCGGTCGGTCGGTCGGTCGGTCGGTTGGTCGGTCAGTCGGTCAGTCAGTAAGTCGGTCGGTCGGTTGGTCGGTCGGTTGGTCAGTCAGTCAGTCAGTCAGTCAGTCGGAAAGTCCATCGGTCGGTCGGTCGGTCGTTTGGTCAGTCAGTCAGTCAGTCAGTCAGTCAGCCGGTCGGTCGGTCGGTCGGTCGGTCAGTCGGTCGGTCGGTCGGTCGGTCGATCGGTCGGTCGGTCGGTCGGTCAGTCAGTCAGTAAGTCAGTCAGTAAGTCGGTCAGTCGGTCGGTCGGTCGGTCGGTCGGTCGGTCGGTCGATCGGTCAGTCAGTCAGTCAGTCGGTCGGTCGGTCGGTCGGTCGGTCGGTCGGTCAGTCAGTCAGTCAGTCAGTCAGTCGGTCAGTCAGTCAGTCAGTC
>JAQYXR010000027.1:202500-205000 GCA_030545055.2 Neoaliturus tenellus | reverse complement strand
TCGGCCGGTCGGTCGGTCGGTCGGTCGGTCGTCAGTCGGTCAGTCGGTCAGTCGGTCGGTCGGTCAGTCGGTCAGTCGGTCAGTCAGGCAGTCGGTCAGTCGGCCGGTCGGTCGGTCGGTCGGTCGGTCGGTCGATCGGTCAGTCAGTCAGTCGGTCGGTCGGTCAGTCGGTCAGTCGGTCGGTTGGTCGGTCGGTCGGTCGGTCAGTCGGTCGGTTGGTCGGTCAGTCGGTCAGTCAGTAAGTCGGTCGGTCAGTTGGTCGGTCGGTTGGTCAGTCAGTCAGTCAGTCAGTCAGTCGGACAGTCGGTCGGTCGGTCGGTCGGTTGGTCAGTCGGTCGGTAAGTCGGTAAGTCGGTTGGTCAGTCAGTCGGTCAGTCAGTCAGTCAGTCGGTCGGTCGGTCGGTCGGTTGGTCGGTCAGTTGGTCAGTCAGTCAGTCAGTCGGTCGGTCGGTCGGTCGGTCGGTCGGTCAGTCGGTCAGTCGGTCGGTCGGTCGGTCGGTTGGTCAGTCGGTCGGTAAGTCGGTAAGTCGGTTGGTCAGTCAGTCGGTCAGACAGTCAGTCAGTCGGTCGGTCGGTCGGTCGGTCGGTCGGTCGGTTGGTCGTTCAGTTGGTCGGTCGGTCGGTCGGTCGGTCGGTTGGTCGGTCGGTTGGTCAGTCAGTCAGTCAGTCAGTCAGTCGGACAGTCGGTCGGTCGGTCGGTCGGTTGGTCAGTCGGTCGGTAAGTCGGTAAGTCGGTTGGTCAGTCAGTCGGTCAGTCAGTCAGTCAGTCAGTCGGTCGGTCGGTCGGTTGGTCGGTCGGTTGGTCAGTCAGTCAGTCAGTCGGTCGGTCGGTCGGTCGGTCGGTCGGTCGGTCGGTTGGTCGGTCGGTTGGTCAGTCAGTCAGTCAGTCAGTCAGTCGGACAGTCGGTCGGTCGGTCGGTCGGTTGGTCAGTCGGTCGGTCGGTCGGTCGTCAGTCGGTCAGTCGGTCAGTCGGTCGGTCGGTCAGTCGGTCAGTCGGTCAGTCAGGCAGTCGGTCAGTCGGCCGGTCGGTCGGTCGGTTAGTCGGTAAGTCGGTCGGTCGGTCGGTCGGTCGGTCGATCGGTCAGTCAGTCAGTCGGTCGGTCGGTCAGTCAGACAGTCGGTCAGTCGGTCGGTCGGTCGGTCGGCCGGTCGGTCGGTCGGTCGGTCGGTCGTCAGTCGGTCAGTCGGTCAGTCGGTCGGTCGGTCAGTCGGTCAGTCGGTCAGTCAGGCAGTCGGTCAGTCGGCCGTCGGTCGGTCGGTCGGTCGGTCGGTCGATCGGTCAGTCAGTCAGTCGGTCGGTCGGTCGGTCGGTCAGTCGGTCGGTTGGTCGGTCAGTCGGTCAGTCAGTAAGTCGGTCGGTCAGTTGGTCGGTCGGTTGGTCAGTCAGTCAGTCAGTCAGTCAGTCGGACAGTCGGTCGGTCGGTCGGTCGGTTGGTCAGTCGGTCGGTAAGTCGGTAAGTCGGTTGGTCAGTCAGTCGGTCAGTCAGTCAGTCAGTCGGTCGGTCGGTCGGTCGGTTGGTCGGTCAGTTGGTCAGTCAGTCAGTCAGTCGGTCGGTCGGTCGGTCGGTCGGTCGGTCAGTCGGTCAGTCGGTCGGTCGGTCGGTCGGTTGGTCAGTCGGTCGGTAAGTCGGTAAGTCGGTTGGTCAGTCAGTCGGTCAGACAGTCAGTCAGTCGGTCGGTCGGTCGGTCGGTTGGTCGGTCGGTTGGTCGATCGGTCAGTCGGTCAGTCAGTAAGTCGGTCGGTCGGTTGGTCGGTCGGTTGGTCAGTCAGTCAGTCAGTCAGTCAGTCGGACAGTCGGTCGGTCGGTCGGTCGGTTGGTCAGTCGGTCGGTAAGTCGGTAAGTCGGTTGGTCAGTCAGTCGGTCAGTCAGTCAGTTAGTCAGTCGGTCGGTTGGTCGGTTGGTCGGTCGGTTGGTCAGTCAGTCAGTCAGTCGGTCGGTCGGTCGGTCGGTCGGTCGGTCGGTCGGTTGGTCGGTCGGTTGGTCAGTCAGTCAGTCAGTCGGTCGGTCAGTCGGTCGGTCGGTCGGTAGGTCGGTCGGTTGGTCAGTCGGTCTGTAAGTAAGTCAGTCAGTCAGTCAGTCAGTCAGTCGGTCGGTCGGTCGATCGGTCGGTCGGTCGGTCAGTCGGTCGGTCGGTCGGTCAGTCGGTCGGTCGGCCGGTCGGTCAGTCGGTCGGTCGGTTGGTCGGTCGGTCGGTCGGTTGGTCGGTCGGTTGGTCGGTCAGTAAGTCAGTCAGTAAGTCGGTCGGTCTGTCAGTCGGTAGGTCGGTCAGTTGGTCAGTCAGTCAGTCAGTCAGTCAGTCGGTCGGTCAGTCGGTAAGTCGGTCGGTCGGTCGGTCGATCGGTCAGTCAGTCAGTCGGTCGGTCGGTCAGTCGGTGAGTCGGTCGGTCGGTTGGTCGGTCGGTTGGTCGGTCAGTCGGTCGGTTTGTCGGTTGGTCGGTCGGTTGGTCAGTCAGTCAGTCAGTCAGTCAGTCGGTCAGTCGGTCAGTCGGTCGGTCGG
>JAQYXR010000027.1:190000-195000 GCA_030545055.2 Neoaliturus tenellus | reverse complement strand
AGTCAGTCAGTCAGTCGGTCGGTCGGTCAGTCAGTCAGTCAGTCGGTCGGTCGGTCGGTCGGTCGGTCGGTCGGTTGGTCTGTCATTTGGTCAGTCGGTCAGTCGGTCGGTCGGTCGGTCGGTCGGACGGTCGGTCGGTCGTTCGGTCAGTCAGTCGGTCGATTGGTCAGTCGGTCAGTCAGTAAGTCGGTCGGTCGGTTGGTCGGTTGGTCGGTCGGTTGGTCAGTCAGTCAGTCAGTCAGTCAGTCGGACAGTCGGTCGGTCGGTCGGTCGGTTGGTCAGTCGGTCAGTAAGTCAGTCAGTCAGTCAGTCAATCAGTCAGACAGTCGGTCAGTCGGTCGGTCGGTCGGTCGGCCGGTCAGTCGGTCAGTCGGTCAGTCAGGCAGTCGGTCAGTCGGCCGGTCGGTCGGTCGGTTAGTCGGTAAGTCGGTCGGTCGGTCGGTCGGTCGGTCGATCGGTCGGTCGGTCGGTCGGTTGGTCGGTCGGTCGGTCAGTCAGTCAGTCAGTCAGTCAGTCAGTCAGTCAGTCGGTCGGTAGGTCAGTCGGTCAGTCGGTCAGTCGTTCAGTCGGTCAGTCGGACAGTCGGTCAGTCGGTCGGTCGGTCGGTCGGTAGGTCGGTCGGTTGGTCAGTAGGTCAGTCATTTGGTCAGTCGGTCGGTTGGTCGGTCGGTCGGTCGGTTGGTCGGTTGGTCGTTCAGTTGGTCGGTCGGTCGGTCGGTCGGTCGGTTGGTCGGTCGGTCGGTCGGTCAGTCAGTCAGTCAGTCAGTCAGTCAGTCGGTCGGTCGGTCGGTCGGTCGGTCGGTCGGTTGGTCTGTCATTTGGTCAGTCGGTCAGTCGGTCGGTCGGTCGGTCAGTCGGACGGTCGGTTGGTCGTTCGGTCAGTCAGTCGGTCGATTGGTCAGTCGGTTGGTCAGTCAGTCAGTCAGTCAGTCAGTCGGACAGTCGGTCGGTCGGTCGGTCGGTTGGTCAGTCGGTCGGTCGGTCGGTCGTCAGTCGGTCAGTCGGTCAGTCGGTCGGTCGGTCAGTCGGTCAGTCGGTCAGTCAGGCAGTCGGTCAGTCGGCCGGTCGGTCGGTCGGTTAGTCGGTAAGTCGGTCGGTCGGTCGGTCGGTCGGTCGATCGGTCAGTCAGTCAGTCGGTCGGTCGGTCAGTCAGACAGTCGGTCAGTCGGTCGGTCGGTCGGTCGGCCGGTCGGTCGGTCGGTCGGTCGGTCGTCAGTCGGTCAGTCGGTCAGTCGGTCGGTCGGTCAGTCGGTCAGTCGGTCAGTCAGGCAGTCGGTCAGTCGGCCGGTCGGTCGGTCGGTCGGTCGGTCGGTCGATCGGTCAGTCAGTCAGTCGGTCGGTCGGTCAGTCGGTCAGTCGGTCGGTTGGTCGGTCGGTCGGTCGGTCAGTCGGTCGGTTGGTCGGTCAGTCGGTCAGTCAGTAAGTCGGTCGGTCAGTTGGTCGGTCGGTTGGTCAGTCAGTCAGTCAGTCAGTCAGTCGGACAGTCGGTCGGTCGGTCGGTCGGTTGGTCAGTCGGTCGGTAAGTCGGTAAGTCGGTTGGTCAGTCAGTCGGTCAGTCAGTCAGTCAGTCGGTCGGTCGGTCGGTCGGTTGGTCGGTCAGTTGGTCAGTCAGTCAGTCAGTCGGTCGGTCGGTCGGTCGGTCGGTCGGTCAGTCGGTCAGTCGGTCGGTCGGTCGGTCGGTTGGTCAGTCGGTCGGTAAGTCGGTAAGTCGGTTGGTCAGTCAGTCGGTCAGACAGTCAGTCAGTCGGTCGGTCGGTCGGTCGGTTGGTCGGTCGGTTGGTCGATCGGTCAGTCGGTCAGTCAGTAAGTCGGTCGGTCGGTTGGTCGGTCGGTTGGTCAGTCAGTCAGTCAGTCAGTCAGTCGGACAGTCGGTCGGTCGGTCGGTCGGTTGGTCAGTCGGTCGGTAAGTCGGTAAGTCGGTTGGTCAGTCAGTCGGTCAGTCAGTCAGTCAGTCAGTCGGTCGGTCGGTCGGTTGGTCGGTCGGTTGGTCAGTCAGTCAGTCAGTCGGTCGGTCGGTCGGTCGGTCGGTCGGTCGGTCGGTTGGTCGGTCGGTTGGTCAGTCAGTCAGTCAGTCGGTCGGTCAGTCGGTCGGTCGGTCGGTAGGTCGGTCGGTTGGTCAGTCGGTCAGTAAGTAAGTCAGTCAGTCAGTCAGTCAGTCAGTCGGTCGGTCGGTCGATCGGTCGGTCGGTCGGTCAGTCGGTCGGTCGGTCGGTCAGTCGGTCGGTCGGCCGGTCGGTCAGTCGGTCGGTCGGTTGGTCGGTCGGTCGGTCGGTTGGTCGGTCGGTTGGTCGGTCAGTAAGTCAGTCAGTAAGTCGGTCGGTCTGTCAGTCGGTAGGTCGGTCGGTTGGTCAGTCAGTCAGTCAGTCAGTCAGTCGGTCGGTCAGTCGGTAAGTCGGTCGGTCGGTCGGTCGATCGGTCAGTCAGTCAGTCGGTCGGTCGGTCAGTCGGTGAGTCGGTCGGTCGGTTGGTCGGTCGGTTGGTCGGTCAGTCGGTCGGTTTGTCGGTTGGTCGGTCGGTTGGTCAGTCAGTCAGTCAGTCAGTCAGTCGGTCAGTCGGTCGGTCGGTCGGTCGGTCGAACGGTCGGTCGGTCGGTCGGTTGGTCGGTCGGTCGGTCGGTCGGTTGGTCTGTCAGTCGGTCAGTCGGTCGGTCGGTCGGTCGGTCGGTCGGTCGGTCGGTCGGTCGGTCGGTCGGTCGGTCGGTCAGTCGGTCGGTCGGTCGGTCGGTCGGTCGATCGGTCAGTCAGTCAGTCGGTCGGTCGGTCAGTCGGTCAGTCGGTCAGTCGGTCAGTCGGTCAGTCGGACAGTCGGTCAGTCGGTCGGTCGGTCGGTCGGTAGGTCGGTCGGTTGGTCAGTCAGTCAGTCAGTCGGTCAGTCGGTCGGTTGGTCGGTCGGTCGGTCGGTCGGTCGGTTGGTCGTTCAGTTGGTCGGTCGGTCGGTCGGTCGGTCGGTTTGTCGGTCAGTCAGTCAGTCAGTCAGTCGGTCAGTCGGTCAGTCGTTCGGTCGGTCGGTCGGTCGGTCGGTCGGTCGGTCGGTCGGTCGGTTGGTCGGTCGGTTGGTCAGTCAGTCGGTCGGTCGGTCGGTTGGTCGGTCAGTCGGTCAGTCGGTAAGTCGGTCGGTCGCTCGGTCGGTTGGTCGGTCGGTTGGTCAGTCAGTCAGTCAGTCAGTCAGTCAGTCGGACAGTCGGTCGAACGGTCGGACGGTCGGTCGGTCGGTCGGTCGGTCGGTTGGTCGGTCGGTTGGTCAGTCAGTCAGTCAGTCAGTCAGTCGGTCAGTCGGTCGGTCGGTCGGTCGGTCAGCCGGTCGGTCGGTCGGTCGGTCGGTCGGTTGGTCGGTCGTCTGGTCGGTCAGTCGGTCAGTCAGTAAGTCGGTCGGTCGGTCGATCGGTAGGTCGGTCGGTTGGTCAGTCAGTCAGTCAGTCGGTCGGTCAGTTGGTAAGTCGGTCGGTCGGTCGGTCGGTCGGTCGGTTGGTCGGTCAGTCGGTCAGTCAGTAAGTCGGTCGGTCGGTTGGTCGGTCGGTTGGTCAGTCAGTCAGTCAGTCAGTCAGTCGGAAAGTCCGTCGGTCGGTCGGTCGGTCGTTTGGTCAGTCAGTCAGTCAGTCAGTCAGTCAGTAAGTCGGTCGGTCTGTCAGTCGGTAGGTCGGTCGGTTGGTCAGTCAGTCAGTCAGTCAGTCAGTCGGTCGGTCAGTCGGTAAGTCGGTCGGTCGGTCGGTCGATCGGTCAGTCAGTCAGTCGGTCGGTCGGTCAGTCGGTGAGTCGGTCGGTCGGTTGGTCGGTCGGTTGGTCGGTCAGTCGGTCGGTTTGTCGGTTGGTCGGTCGGTTGGTCAGTCAGTCAGTCAGTCAGTCAGTCGGTCAGTCGGTCGGTCGGTCGGTCGGTCGAACGGTCGGTCGGTCGGTCGGTTGGTCGGTCGGTCGGTCGGTCGGTTGGTCTGTCAGTCGGTCAGTCGGTCGGTCGGTCGGTCGGTCGGTCGGTCGGTCGGTCGGTCGGTCGGTCGGTCGGTCGGTCAGTCGGTCGGTCGGTCGGTCGGTCGGTCGATCGGTCAGTCAGTCAGTCGGTCGGTCGGTCAGTCGGTCAGTCGGTCAGTCGGTCAGTCGGTCAGTCGGACAGTCGGTCAGTCGGTCGGTCGGTCGGTCGGTAGGTCGGTCGGTTGGTCAGTCAGTCAGTCAGTCGGTCAGTCGGTCGGTTGGTCGGTCGGTCGGTCGGTCGGTCGGTTGGTCGTTCAGTTGGTCGGTCGGTCGGTCGGTCGGTCGGTTTGTCGGTCAGTCAGTCAGTCAGTCAGTCGGTCAGTCGGTCAGTCGTTCGGTCGGTCGGTCGGTCGGTCGGTCGGTCGGTCGGTCGGTTGGTCAGTCAGTCAGTCAGTCAGTCAGTCGGACAGTCGGTCGAACGGTCGGACGGTCGGTCGGTCGGTCGGTCGGTCGGTTGGTCAGTCAGTCGGTCGGTCGGTCGGTTGGTCGGTCAGTCGGTCAGTCGGTAAGTCGGTCGGTCGGTCGGTCGGTTGGTCGGTCGGTTGGTCAGTCAGTCAGTCAGTCAGTCAGTCGGACAGTCGGTCGAACGGTCGGACGGTCGGTCGGTCGGTCGGTCGGTCGGTTGGTCGGTCGGTTGGTCAGTCAGTCAGTCAGTCAGTCAGTCGGTCAGTCGGTCGGTCGGTCGGTCGGTCAGTCGGTCGGTCGGTCGGTCGGTCGGTCGGTTGGTCGGTCGTCTGGTCGGTCAGTCGGTCAGTCAGTAAGTCGGTCGGTCGGTCGATCGGTAGGTCGGTCGGTTGGTCAGTCAGTCAGTCAGTCGGTCGGTCAGTTGGTAAGTCGGTCGGTCGGTCGGTCGGTCGGTCGGTTGGTCGGTCAGTCGGTCAGTCAGTAAGTCGGTCGGTCGGTTGGTCGGTCGGTTGGTCAGTCAGTCAGTCAGTCAGTCAGTCGGAAAGTCCGTCGGTCGGTCGGTCGGTCGTTTGGTCAGTCAGTCAGTCAGTCAGTCAGTCAGCCGGTCGGTCGGTCGGTCGGTCGGTCGGTCGG
>JAQYXR010000027.1:162500-175000 GCA_030545055.2 Neoaliturus tenellus | reverse complement strand
CGGTCGGTCGGTCGGTCGGTCGGTCGGTCGGTCGGTCGGTCAGTCAGTCAGTCAGTCAGTCAGTGTGTCAGTCAGTCGGTCGGTAGGTCAGTCGGTCAGTCGGTCAGTCGGTCAGTCGGTCAGTCGGACAGTCGGTCAGTCGGTCGGTCGGTCGGTCGGTAGGTCGGTCGGTTGGTCAGTCAGTCAGTCAGTCGGTCAGTCGGTCGGTTGGTCGGTCGGTCGGTCGGTCGGTCGGTTGGTCGTTCAGTTGGTCGGTCGGTCGGTCGGTCGGTCGGTTGGTCGGTCGGTCGGTCAGTCAGTCAGTCAGTCAGTCAGTCAGTCAGTCAGTCGGTCGGTCGGTCGGTCGGTCGGTCGGTCGGTTGGTCTGTCATTTGGTCAGTCGGTCAGTCAGTCGGTCGGTCGGTCAGTCGGTCGATCGGTCAGTCGGTCAGTCAGTAAGTCGGTCGGTCGGTTGGTCGGTCGGTTGGTCAGTCAGTCAGTCAGTCAGTCAGTCGGACAGTCGGTCGGTCGGTCGGTCGGTTGGTCAGTCGGTCAGTAAGTCAGTCAGTCAGTCAGTCAATCAGTCAGACAGTCGGTCAGTCGGTCAGTCGGCCGGTCGGTCGGTCGGTTAGTCGGTAAGTCGGTCGGTCGGTCGGTCGGTCGGTCGGTCGATCGGTCAGTCAGTCAGTCGGTCGGTCGGTCAGTCGGTCAGTCGGTGTGTTGGTCGGTCGGTCTGTCGGTCGGTCGGTCGGTTGGTCGGTCAGTCGGTCAGTCAGTAAGTCGGTCGGTCGGTTGGTCGGTCGGTTGGTCAGTCAGTCAGTCAGTCAGTCAGTCGGACAGTCGGTCGGTCGGTCGGTCGGTTGGTCAGTCGGTCGGTAAGTCGGTAAGTCGGTTGGTCAGTCAGTCGGTCAGTCAGTCAGTCAGTCGGTCGGTCGGTCGGTCGGTTGGTCGGTCAGTTGGTCAGTCAGTCAGTCAGTCGGTCGGTCGGTCAGTCAGTCAGTCAGTCGGTCGGTCGGTCGGTCGGTCGGTCGGTCGGTTGGTCGGTCGGTTGGTCAGTCAGTCAGTCAGTCAGTCAGTCGGACAGTCCGTCGGTCGGTCGGTCGGTCGTTTGGTCAGTCAGTCAGTCAGTCAGTCAGTCAGCCGGTCGGTCGGTCGGTCGGTCGGTCGGTCAGTCGGTCGGTCGGTCGGTCGGTCGGTCGGTCGGTCGGTCGGTCGGTTGGTCAGTCAGTAAGTCAGTCAGTAAGTCGGTCAGTCGGTCGGTCGGTCGGTCGGTCGGTCGGTCGGTCGATCGGTCAGTCAGTCAGTCAGTCGGTCGGTCGGTCGGTCGATCGGTTGGTCAGTCAGTCAGTCGGTCGGTTAGTCGGTAAGTCGGTCGGTCGGTCGGTCGGTTGGTCGGTCAGTCGGTCAGTCAGTAAGTCGGTCGGTCGGTTGGTCGGTCGGTTGGTCAGTCAGTCAGTCAGTCAGTCAGTCGGACAGTCGGTCGGTCGGTCGGTCGGTTGGTCAGTCGGTCGGTAAGTCGGTAAGTCGGTTGGTCAGTCAGTCGGTCAGTCAGTCAGTCAGTCGGTCGGTCGGTCGGTCGGTTGGTCGGTCGTTTGGTCAGTCAGTCAGTCAGTCAGTCAGTCGGACAGTCGGTCGGTCGGTCGGTCGGTTGGTCAGTCGGTCGGTATGTTGGTAAGTCGGTTGGTCAGTCAGTCGGTCAGTCAGTCAGTCAGTCGGTCGGTCGGTCGGTCGGTTGGTCGGTCGGTTGGTCAGTCAGTCAGTCAGTCAGTCAGTCGGACAGTCGGTCGGTCGGTCGGTCGGTTGGTCAGTCGGTCGGTAAGTCGGTAAGTCGGTTGGTCAGTCAGTCGGTCAGTCAGTCAGTCAGTCGGTCGGTCGGTCGGTCGGTTGGTCGGTCGTTTGGTCAGTCAGTCAGTCAGTCAGTCAGTCAGTCGGACAGTCGGTCGGTCGGTCGGTCGGTTGGTCAGTCGGTCGGTAAGTCGGTAAGTCGGTTGGTCAGTCAGTCGGTCAGTCAGTTAGTCAGTCGGTCGGTCGGTCGGTCGGTCGGTCGATCGGTCAGTCAGTCAGTCGGTCGGTCGGTCAGTCGGTCAGTCGGTGTGTTGGTCGGTCGGTCGGTCGGTTGGTCGGTCGGTTGGTCGGTCAGTCGGTCAGTCAGTAAGTCGGTCGGTCGGTTGGTCGGTCGGTTGGTCAGTCAGTCAGTCAGTCAGTCAGTCGGACAGTCGGTCGGTCGGTCGGTCGGTTGGTCAGTCGGTCGGTAAGTCGGTAAGTCGGTTGGTCAGTCAGTCGGTCAGACAGTCAGTCAGTCGGTCGGTCGGTCGGTCGGTTGGTCGGTCGGTTGGTCGATCGGTCAGTCGGTCAGTCAGTAAGTCGGTCGGTCGGTTGGTCGGTCGGTTGGTCAGTCAGTCAGTCAGTCAGACAGTAAGTAAGACTGACTGACTGACTGACCAACCGACCGACCAACCGACCGACCGACCGACCGACTGACTGACTGACTGACCGACTGACTGACCAACCGACTTACCGACTTACCGACCGACTGACCAACCGACCGACCGACCGACTTACTGTCCGACTGACTGACTGACTGACTGACTGACCAACCGACCGACCAACCGACCGACCGACTTACTGACTGACCGACTGACCGACCAACCGACCAACCGACCGACCGACCGACCGACCAACCGACCGACTGACCGACTGTTGGTCAGTCAGTCAGTCAGTCAGTCAATCAGTCAGACAGTCGGTCAGTCGGTCGGTCGGTCGGTCAGTCAGTCAGTCGGTCAGTCAGTCAGTCAGTCAGTCAGTCAGTCAGTCAGTCAGTCGGTCGGTCGGTCGGTCGGTCGGTTGGTCTGTCATTTGGTCAGTCGGTCGGTCGGTCGGTCGGTCGGTCAGTTGGTCAGTCAGTCAGTCAGTCGGTCGGTCGGTCGGTCGGTCGGTCAGTCGGTCAGTCGGTCGGTCGGTCGTCCGGTCGGTCGGTCGGTCGGTCGGTCGGTTGGTCGGTCGGTCGGTCGGTCAGTCAGTCAGTAAGTCAGTCAGTCAGTCGGTCAGTCGGTCGGTTGGTCTGTCATTTGGTCAGTCGGTCAGTCGGTCGGTCGGTCGGTCGGTCGGACGGTCGGTCGGTCGTTCGGTCAGTCAGTCGGTCGATTGGTCAGTCGGTCAGTCAGAAAGTCGGTCGGTCGGTTGGTCGGTTGGTCAGTCGGTTGGTCAGTCAGTCAGTCAGTCGGACAGTCGGTCGGTCGGTCGGTCGGTTGGTCAGTCGGTCAGTAAGTCAGTCAGTCAGTCAGTCAATCAGTCAGACAGTCGGTCAGTCGGTCGGTCGGTCGGTCGGCCGGTCGGTCGGTCGGTCGGTCGGTCGTCAGTCGGTCAGTCGGTCAGTCGGTCAGTCGGTCGGTCGGTCAGTCGGTCAGTCGGTCAGTCAGGCAGTCGGTCAGTCGGCCGGTCGGTCGGTCGGTTAGTCGGTAAGTCGGTCGGTCGGTCGGTCGGTCGGTCGATCGGTCAGTCAGTCAGTCGGTCGGTCGGTCAGTCGGTCAGTCGGTTGGTTGGTCGGTCGGTCGGTCGGTCCGTCGGTCGGTTGGTCGGTCAGTCGGTCAGTCAGTAAGTCGGTCGGTCGGTCGGTCGGTCGGTCGGTCGGTCGGTTGGTCGGTCGGTTGGTCGGTCGGTCGGTCAGTCAGTCAGTCAGTCAGTCAGTCAGTCAGTCAGTCGGTCGGTAGGTCAGTCGGTCAGTCGGTCAGTCGGTCAGTCGGTCAGTCGGACAGTCGGTCAGTCGGTCGGTCGGTCGGTCGGTCGGTCGGTCGGTCGGTCGGTCGGTTGGTCTGTCATTTGGTCAGTCAGTCAGTCGGTCGGTCGGTCGGTCAGTCGGACGGTCGGTTGGTCGTTCGGTCAGTCAGTCGGTCGATTGGTCAGTCGGTCAGTCAGTCAGTCAGTCGGTCGGTAGGTCAGTCGGTCAGTCGGTCAATCGGTCAGTCGGTCAGTCGGACAGTCGGTCAGTCGGTCGGTCGGTCGGTCGGTAGGTCGGTCGGTTGGTCAGTAGGTCAGTCAGTCGGTCAGTCGGTCGGTTGGTCGGTCGGTCGGTCGGTCGGTCGGTTGGTCGTTCAGTTGGTCGGTCGGTCGGTCGGTCGGTCGGTTGGTCGGTCGGTCGGTCGGTCAGTCAGTCAGTCAGTCAGTCAGTCAGTCGGTCGGTCGGTCGGTCGGTCGGTCGGTCGGTTGGTCTGTCATTTGGTCAGTCGGTCAGTCGGTCGGTCGGTCGGTCAGTCGGACGGTCGGTTGGTCGTTCGGTCAGTCAGTCGGTCGATTGGTCAGTCGGTCAGTTAGTAAGTCGGTCGGTCGGTTGGTCGGTCGGTTGGTCAGTCAGTCAGTCAGTCAGTCAGTCGGACAGTCGGTCGGTCGGTCGGTCGGTTGGTCAGTCGGTCGGTCGGTCGGTCGTCAGTCGGTCAGTCGGTCAGTCGGTCGGTCGGTCAGTCGGTCAGTCGGTCAGTCAGGCAGTCGGTCAGTCGGCCGGTCGGTCGGTCGGTTAGTCGGTAAGTCGGTCGGTCGGTCGGTCGGTCGGTCGATCGGTCAGTCAGTCAGTCGGTCGGTCGGTCAGTCAGACAGTCGGTCAGTCGGTCGGTCGGTCGGTCGGCCGGTCGGTCGGTCGGTCGGTCGGTCGTCAGTCGGTCAGTCGGTCAGTCGGTCGGTCGGTCAGTCGGTCAGTCGGTCAGTCAGGCAGTCGGTCAGTCGTTCGGTCGGTCAGTCAGTCAGTCAGTCGGTCGGTCGGTCGGTCGGTTGGTCGGTCAGTTGGTCAGTCAGTCAGTCAGTCGGTCGGTCGGTCAGTCAGTCAGTCAGTCGGTCGGTCGGTCGGTCGGTCGGTCGGTCGGTTGGTCGGTCGGTTGGTCAGTCAGTCAGTCAGTCAGTCAGTCGGACAGTCCGTCGGTCGGTCGGTCGGTCGTTTGGTCAGTCAGTCAGTCAGTCAGTCAGTCAGCCGGTCGGTCGGTCGGTCGGTCGGTCGGTCAGTCGGTCGGTCGGTCGGTCGGTCGGTCGGTCGGTCGGTCGGTCGGTTGGTCAGTCAGTAAGTCAGTCAGTAAGTCGGTCAGTCGGTCGGTCGGTCGGTCGGTCGGTCGGTCGGTCGATCGGTCAGTCAGTCAGTCAGTCGGTCGGTCGGTCGGTCGATCGGTTGGTCAGTCAGTCAGTCGGTCGGTTAGTCGGTAAGTCGGTCGGTCGGTCGGTCGGTCGGTCGATCGGTCAGTCAGTCAGTCGGTCGGTCGGTCAGTCGGTCAGTCGGTCGGTTGGTCGGTCGGTCGGTCGGTCGGTCGGTCGGTTGGTCGGTCAGTCGGTCAGTCAGTAAGTCGGTCGGTCGGTTGGTCGGTCGGTTGGTCAGTCAGTCAGTCAGTCAGTCAGTCGGACAGTCGGTCGGTCGGTCGGTCGGTTGGTCAGTCGGTCGGTAAGTCGGTAAGTCGGTTGGTCAGTCAGTCGGTCAGTCAGTCAGTCAGTCGGTCGGTCGGTCGGTCGGTTGGTCGGTCGTTTGGTCAGTCAGTCAGTCAGTCAGTCAGTCGGACAGTCGGTCGGTCGGTCGGTCGGTTGGTCAGTCGGTCGGTAAGTTGGTAAGTCGGTTGGTCAGTCAGTCGGTCAGTCAGTCAGTCAGTCGGTCGGTCGGTCGGTCGGTTGGTCGGTCGGTTGGTCAGTCAGTCAGTCAGTCAGTCAGTCAGTCGGACAGTCGGTCGGTCGGTCGGTCGGTTGGTCAGTCGGTCGGTAAGTCGGTAAGTCGCTTGGTCAGTCAGTCGGTCAGTCAGTCAGTCAGTCGGTCGGTCGGTCGGTCGGTTGGTCGGTCGTTTGGTCAGTCAGTCAGTCAGTCAGTCAGTCAGTCGGACAGTCGGTCGGTCGGTCGGTCGGTTGGTCAGTCGGTCGGTAAGTCGGTAAGTCGGTTGGTCAGTCAGTCGGTCAGTCAGTTAGTCAGTCGGTCGGTCGGTCGGTCGGTCGGTCGATCGGTCAGTCAGTCAGTCGGTCGGTCGGTCAGTCGGTCAGTCGGTGTGTTGGTCGGTCGGTCGGTCGGTCGGTCGGTCGGTTGGTCGGTCAGTCGGTCAGTCAGTAAGTCGGTCGGTCGGTTGGTCGGTCGGTTGGTCAGTCAGTCAGTCAGTCAGTCAGTCGGACAGTCGGTCGGTCGGTCGGTCGGTTGGTCAGTCGGTCGGTAAGTCGGTAAGTCGGTTGGTCAGTCAGTCGGTCAGACAGTCAGTCAGTCGGTCGGTCGGTCGGTCGGTTGGTCGGTCGGTTGGTCGATCGGTCAGTCGGTCAGTCAGTAAGTCGGTCGGTCGGTTGGTCGGTCGGTTGGTCAGTCAGTCAGTCAGTCAGACAGTAAGTAAGACTGACTGACTGACTGACCAACCGACCGACCAACCGACCGACCGACCGACCGACTGACTGACTGACTGACCGACTGACTGACCAACCGACTTACCGACTTACCGACCGACTGACCAACCGACCGACCGACCGACTTACTGTCCGACTGACTGACTGACTGACTGACTGACCAACCGACCGACCAACCGACCGACCGACTTACTGACTGACCGACTGACCGACCAACCGACCAACCGACCGACCGACCGACCGACCAACCGACCGACTGACCGACTGTTGGTCAGTCAGTCAGTCAGTCAGTCAATCAGTCAGACAGTCGGTCAGTCGGTCGGTCGGTCGGTCAGTCAGTCAGTCGGTCAGTCAGTCAGTCAGTCAGTCAGTCAGTCAGTCAGTCAGTCGGTCGGTCGGTCGGTCGGTCGGTTGGTCTGTCATTTGGTCAGTCGGTCGGTCGGTCGGTCGGTCGGTCAGTTGGTCAGTCAGTCAGTCAGTCGGTCGGTCGGTCGGTCGGTCGGTCAGTCGGTCAGTCGGTCGGTCGGTCGTCCGGTCGGTCGGTCGGTCGGTCGGTCGGTTGGTCGGTCGGTCGGTCGGTCAGTCAGTCAGTAAGTCAGTCAGTCAGTCGGTCAGTCGGTCGGTTGGTCTGTCATTTGGTCAGTCGGTCAGTCGGTCGGTCGGTCGGTCGGTCGGACGGTCGGTCGGTCGTTCGGTCAGTCAGTCGGTCGATTGGTCAGTCGGTCAGTCAGTAAGTCGGTCGGTCGGTTGGTCGGTTGGTCAGTCGGTTGGTCAGTCAGTCAGTCAGTCGGACAGTCGGTCGGTCGGTCGGTCGGTTGGTCAGTCGGTCAGTAAGTCAGTCAGTCAGTCAGTCAATCAGTCAGACAGTCGGTCAGTCGGTCGGTCGGTCGGTCGGCCGGTCGGTCGGTCGGTCGGTCGGTCGTCAGTCGGTCAGTCGGTCAGTCGGTCAGTCGGTCGGTCGGTCAGTCGGTCAGTCGGTCAGTCAGGCAGTCGGTCAGTCGGCCGGTCGGTCGGTCGGTTAGTCGGTAAGTCGGTCGGTCGGTCGGTCGGTCGGTCGATCGGTCAGTCAGTCAGTCGGTCGGTCGGTCAGTCGGTCAGTCGGTTGGTTGGTCGGTCGGTCGGTCGGTCCGTCGGTCGGTTGGTCGGTCAGTCGGTCAGTCAGTAAGTCGGTCGGTCGGTCGGTCGGTCGGTCGGTCGGTCGGTCGGTCGGTCGGTTGGTCGGTCGGTCGGTCAGTCAGTCAGTCAGTCAGTCAGTCAGTCAGTCAGTCGGTCGGTAGGTCAGTCGGTCAGTCGGTCAGTCGGTCAGTCGGTCAGTCGGACAGTCGGTCAGTCGGTCGGTCGGTCGGTCGGTAGGTCGGTCGGTTGGTCGGTCAGTCAGTCAGTCAGTCAGTCAGTCGGTCGGTCGGTCGGTCGGTCGGTCGGTCGGTCGGTTGGTCTGTCATTTGGTCAGTCAGTCAGTCGGTCGGTCGGTCGGTCAGTCGGACGGTCGGTTGGTCGTTCGGTCAGTCAGTCGGTCGATTGGTCAGTCGGTCAGTCAGTCAGTCAGTCGGTCGGTAGGTCAGTCGGTCAGTCGGTCAGTCGGTCAGTCGGTCAGTCGGACAGTCGGTCAGTCGGTCGGTCGGTCGGTCGGTAGGTCGGTCGGTTGGTCAGTAGGTCAGTCAGTCGGTCAGTCGGTCGGTTGGTCGGTCGGTCGGTCGGTCGGTCGGTTGGTCGTTCAGTTGGTCGGTCGGTCGGTCGGTCGGTCGGTTGGTCGGTCGGTCGGTCGGTCAGTCAGTCAGTCAGTCAGTCAGTCAGTCGGTCGGTCGGTCGGTCGGTCGGTCGGTCGGTTGGTCTGTCATTTGGTCAGTCGGTCAGTCGGTCGGTCGGTCGGTCAGTCGGACGGTCGGTTGGTCGTTCGGTCAGTCAGTCGGTCGATTGGTCAGTCGGTCAGTTAGTAAGTCGGTCGGTCGGTTGGTCGGTCGGTTGGTCAGTCAGTCAGTCAGTCAGTCAGTCGGACAGTCGGTCGGTCGGTCGGTCGGTTGGTCAGTCGGTCGGTCGGTCGGTCGTCAGTCGGTCAGTCGGTCAGTCGGTCGGTCGGTCAGTCGGTCAGTCGGTCAGTCAGGCAGTCGGTCAGTCGGCCGGTCGGTCGGTCGGTTAGTCGGTAAGTCGGTCGGTCGGTCGGTCGGTCGGTCGATCGGTCAGTCAGTCAGTCGGTCGGTCGGTCAGTCAGACAGTCGGTCAGTCGGTCGGTCGGTCGGTCGGCCGGTCGGTCGGTCGGTCGGTCGGTCGTCAGTCGGTCAGTCGGTCAGTCGGTCGGTCGGTCAGTCGGTCAGTCGGTCAGTCAGGCAGTCGGTCAGTCGGCCGGTCGGTCGGTCGGTCGGTCGGTCGGTCGATCGGTCAGTCAGTCAGTCGGTCGGTCGGTCAGTCGGTCAGTCGGTCGGTTGGTCGGTCGGTCGGTCGGTCAGTCGGTCGGTTGGTCGGTCAGTCGGTCAGTCAGTAAGTCGGTCGGTCGGTTGGTCGGTCGGTTGGTCAGTCAGTCAGTCAGTCAGTCAGTCGGACAGTCGGTCGGTCGGTCGGTCGGTTGGTCATTCGGTCGGTAAGTCGGTAAGTCGGTTGGTCAGTCAGTCGGTCAGTCAGTCAGTCAGTCGGTCGGTCGGTCGGTCGGTTGGTCGGTCAGTTGGTCAGTCAGTCAGTCAGTCGGTCGGTCGGTCGGTCGGTCGGTCGGTCAGTCGGTCAGTCGGTCGGTCGGTCGGTCGGTTGGTCAGTCGGTCGGTAAGTCGGTAAGTCGGTTGGTCAGTCAGTCGGTCAGACAGTCAGTCAGTCGGTCGGTCGGTCAGTCAGTCAGTCAGTCGGTCGGTCGGTCGGTCGGTCGGTCGGTCGGTTGGTCGGTCGGTTGGTCAGTCAGTCAGACAGTCAGTCAGTCGGACAGTCCGTCGGTCGGTCGGTCGGTCGTTTGGTCAGTCAGTCAGTCAGTCAGTCAGTCAGCCGGTCGGTCGGTCGGTCGGTCGGTCGGTCGGTCGGTCAGTCGGTCGGTCGGTCGGTCGGTCGGTCGGTCGGTCGGTCGGTCGGTTGGTCAGTCAGTAAGTCAGTCAGTAAGTCGGTCAGTCGGTCGGTCGGTCGGTCGGTCGGTCGGTCGGTCGATCGGTCAGTCAGTCAGTCAGTCGGTCGGTCGGTCGGTCGATCGGTTGGTCAGTCAGTCAGTCGGTCGGTTAGTCGGTAAGTCGGTCGGTCGGTCGGTCGGTCGGTCGATCGGTCAGTCAGTCAGTCGGTCGGTCGGTCAGTCGGTCAGTCGGTCGGTTGGTCAGTCGGTCGGTCGGTCGGTCGGTCGGTTGGTCAGTCGGTCAGTCGGTCGGTCGGTCCGACCGACTGACTGACTGACTGACCAACTGACCGACCGACTGACCGACCGACCGACTGACTGACTGACCGACTGACTGACCAACCGACTTACCGACTTACCGACCGACTGACCAACCGACCGACCGACCGACCGACTGTCCGACTGACTGACTGACTGACTGACTGACCAACCGACCGACCAACCGACCGACCGACTTACTGACTGACCGACTGACCGACCAACCGACCAACCGACCGACCGACCGACCGACCAACCGACCGACTGACCGACTGTTGGTCAGTCAGTCAGTCAGTCAGTCAGTCAATCAGTCAGACAGTCGGTCAGTCGGTCGGTCGGTCGGTCAGTCAGTCAGTCGGTCAGTCAGTCAGTCAGTCAGTCAGTCAGTCAGTCAGTCAGTCGGTCGGTCGGTCGGTCGGTCGGTTGGTCTGTCATTTGGTCAGTCGGTCGGTCGGTCGGTCGGTCGGTCAGTTGGTCAGTCAGTCAGTCAGTCGGTCGGTCGGTCGGTCGGTCGGTCAGTCGGTCAGTCGGTCGGTCGGTCGTCCGGTCGGTCAGTCGGTCGGTCGGTCGGTTGGTCGGTCGGTCGGTCGGTCAGTCAGTCAGTAAGTCAGTCAGTCAGTCGGTCAGTCGGTCGGTCGGTCGGTCGGTCGGTCGGTCGGTTGGTCTGTCATTTGGTCAGTCGGTCAGTCGGTCGGTCGGCCGGTCGGTCGGACGGTCGGTCGGTCGTTCGGTCAGTCAGTCGATCGATTGGTCAGTCGGTCAGTCAGTAAGTCGGTCGGTCGGTTGGTCGGTTGGTCGGTCGGTTGGTCAGTCAGTCAGTCAGTCAGTCAGTCGGACAGTCGGTCGGTCGGTCGGTCGGTTGGTCAGTCGGTCAGTAAGTCAGTCAGTCAGTCAGTCAATCAGTCAGACAGTCGGTCAGTCGGTCGGTCGGTCGGTCGGCCGGTCGGTCGGTCGGTCGGTCGGTCGTCAGTCGGTCAGTCGGTCAGTCGGTCAGTCGGTCGGTCGGTCAGTCGGTCAGTCGGTCAGTCAGGCAGTCGGTCAGTCGGTCGGTCGGTCGGTCGGTCAGTTGGTCAGTCAGTCAGTCAGTCGGTCGGTCGGTCGGTCGGTCGGTCAGTCGGTCAGTCGGTCGGTCGGTCGTCCGGTCGGTCGGTCGGTCGGTCGGTCGGTTGGTCGGTCGGTCGGTCGGTCAGTCAGTCAGTAAGTCAGTCAGTCAGTCGGTCAGTCGGTCGGTCGGTCGGTCGGTCGGTCGGTCGGTTGGTCTGTCATTTGGTCAGTCGGTCAGTCGGTCGGTCGGTCGGTCGGTCGGACGGTCGGTCGGTCGTTCGGTCAGTCAGTCGGTCGATTGGTCAGTCGGTCAGTCAGTAAGTCGGTCGGTCGGTTGGTCGGTTGGTCAGTCGGTTGGTCAGTCAGTCAGTCAGTCGGACAGTCGGTCGGTCGGTCGGTCGGTTGGTCAGTCGGTCAGTAAGTCAGTCAGTCAGTCAGTCAATCAGTCAGACAGTCGGTCAGTCGGTCGGTCGGTCGGTCGGCCGGTCGATCGGTCGGTCGGTCGGTCGTCGGTCGGTCAGTCGGTCAGTCGGTCAGTCGGTCGGTCGGTCAGTCGGTCAGTCGGTCAGTCAGGCAGTCGGTCAGTCGGCCGGTCGGTCGGTCGGTTAGTCGGTAAGTCGGTCGGTCGGTCGGTCGGTCGGTCGATCGGTCAGTCAGTCAGTCGGTCGGTCGGGCAGTCGGTCAGTCGGTTGGTTGGTCGGTCGGTCGGTCGGTCCGTCGGTCGGTTGGTCGGTCAGTCGGTCAGTCAGTAAGTCGGTCGGTCGGTCGGTCGGTCGGTCGGTCGGTCGGTCGGTCGGTCGGTTGGTCGGTCGGTCGGTCAGTCAGTCAGTCAGTCAGTCAGTCAGTCAGTCAGTCGGTCGGTAGGTCAGTCGGTCAGTCGGTCAGTCGGTCAGTCGGTCAGTCGGACAGTCGGTCAGTCGGTCGGTCGGTCGGTCGGTAGGTCGGTCGGTTGGTCGGTCAGTCAGTCAGTCAGTCAGTCAGTCGGTCGGTCGGTCGGTCGGTCGGTCGGTCGGTCGGTTGGTCTGTCATTTGGTCAGTCAGTCAGTCGGTCGGTCGGTCGGTCAGTCGGACGGTCGGTTGGTCGTTCGGTCAGTCAGTCGGTCGATTGGTCAGTCGGTCAGTCAGTCAGTCAGTCGGTCGGTAGGTCAGTCGGTCAGTCGGTCAGTCGGTCAGTCGGTCAGTCGGACAGTCGGTCAGTCGGTCGGTCGGTCGGTCGGTAGGTCGGTCGGTTGGTCAGTAGGTCAGTCAGTCGGTCAGTCGGTCGGTTGGTCGGTCGGTCGGTCGGTCGGTCGGTTGGTCGTTCAGTTGGTCGGTCGGTCGGTCGGTCGGTCGGTTGGTCGGTCGGTCGGTCGGTCAGTCAGTCAGTCAGTCAGTCAGTCAGTCGGTCGGTCGGTCGGTCGGTCGGTCGTCAGTCGGTCAGTCGGTCAGTCGGTCGGTCGGTCAGTCGGTCAGTCGGTCAGTCAGGCAGTCGGTCAGTCGGCCGGTCGGTCGGTCGGTTAGTCGGTAAGTCGGTCGGTCGGTCGGTCGGTCGGTCGATCGGTCAGTCAGTCAGTCGGTCGGTCGGTCAGTCAGACAGTCGGTCAGTCGGTCGGTCGGTCGGTCGGCCGGTCGGTCGGTCGGTCGGTCGGTCGTCAGTCGGTCAGTCGGTCAGTCGGTCGGTCGGTCAGTCGGTCAGTCGGTCAGTCAGGCAGTCGGTCAGTCGGCCGGTCGGTCGGTCGGTCGGTCGGTCGGTCGATCGGTCAGTCAGTCAGTCGGTCGGTCGGTCAGTCGGTCAGTCGGTCGGTTGGTCGGTCGGTCG
>JAQYXR010000027.1:152500-160000 GCA_030545055.2 Neoaliturus tenellus | reverse complement strand
TTGGTCGGTCGGTCGGTCGGTCGGTCGGTTGGTCGGTCGGCGGTCGGTCAGTCAGTCAGTCAGTCAGTCAGTCGGTCGGTCGGTCGGTCGGTCGGTCGGTCGGTCGATTGGTCTGTCATTTGGTCAGTCGGTCAGTCGGTCGGTCGGTCGGTCAGTCGGACGGTCGGTTGGTCGTTCGGTCAGTCAGTCGGTCGATTGGTCAGTCGGTCAGTCAGTAAGTCGGTCGGTCGGTTGGTCGGTCGGTTGGTCAGTCAGTCAGTCAGTCAGTCAGTCGGACAGTCGGTCGGTCGGTCGGTCGGTTGGTCAGTCGGTCGGTCGGTCGGTCGTCAGTCGGTCAGTCGGTCAGTCGGTCGGTCGGTCAGTCGGTCAGTCGGTCAGTCAGGCAGTCGGTCAGTCGGCCGGTCGGTCGGTCGGTTAGTCGGTAAGTCGGTCGGTCGGTCGGTCGGTCGGTCGATCGGTCAGTCAGTCAGTCGGTCGGTCGGTCAGTCAGACAGTCGGTCAGTCGGTCGGTCGGTCGGTCGGCCGGTCGGTCGGTCGGTCGGTCGGTCGTCAGTCGGTCAGTCGGTCAGTCGGTCGGTCGGTCAGTCGGTCAGTCGGTCAGTCAGGCAGTCGGTCAGTCGGCCGGTCGGTCGGTCGGTCGGTCGGTCGGTCGATCGGTCAGTCAGTCAGTCGGTCGGTCGGTCAGTCGGTCAGTCGGTCAGTTGGTCGGTCGGTCGGTCGGTCAGTCGGTCGGTTGGTCGGACAGTCGGTCAGTCAGTAAGTCGGTCGGTCGGTTGGTCGGTCGGTTGGTCAGTCAGTCAGTCAGTCAGTCAGTCGGACAGTCGGTCGGTCGGTCGGTCGGTTGGTCAGTCGGTCGGTAAGTCGGTAAGTCGGTTGGTCAGTCAGTCAGTCAGTCGGTCGGTCGGTCGGTCGGTCGGTTGGTCGGTCAGTTGGTCAGTCAGTCAGTCAGTCGGTCGGTCGGTCGGTCGGTCGGTCGGTCAGTCGGTCAGTCGGTCGGTCGGTCGGTCGGTTGGTCAGTCGGTCGGTAAGTCGGTAAGTCGGTTGGTCAGTCAGTCGGTCAGACAGTCAGTAAGTCGGTCGGTCGGTCGGTCGGTTGGTCGGTCGGTTGGTCGATCGGTCAGTCGGTCAGTCAGTTAATCGGTCGGTCGGTTGGTCGGTCGGTTGGTCAGTCAGTCAGTCAGTCAGTCAGTCGGACAGTCGGTCGGTCGGTCGGTCGGTTGGTCAGTCGGTCGGTAAGTCGGTAAGTCGGTTGGTCAGTCGGTCGGTCGGTCGGTCGGTTGGTCGGTCGGTTGGTCAGTCAGTCAGTCAGTCGGTCGGTCAGTCGGTCGGTCGGTCGGTAGGTCGGTCGGTTGGTCAGTCGGTCAGTAAGTAAGTCAGTCAGTCAGTCAGTCAGTCAGTTGGTCGGTCGGTCGATCGGTCGGTCGGTCGGTCAGTCGGTCGGTCGGTCGGTCAGTCGGTCGGTCGGCCGGTCGGTCAGTCGGTCGGTCGGTTGGTCGGTCGGTCAGTCGGTTGGTCGGTCGGTTGGTCGGTCAGTCGGTCAGTCAGTAAGTCGGTCGGTCGGTCAGTCGGTAGGTCGGTCGGTTGGTCAGTCAGTCAGTCAGTCAGTCAGTCGGTCGGTCAGTCGGTAAGTCGGTCGGTCGGTCGGTCGATCGGTCAGTCAGTCAGTCGGTCGGTCGGTCAGTTGGTGAGTCGGTCGGTCGGTTGGTCGGTCGGTTGGTCGGTCAGTCGGTCGGTTTGTCGGTTGGTCGGTCGGTTGGTCAGTCAGTCAGTCAGTCAGTCAGTCGGTCAGTCGGTCGGTCGGTCGGTCGGTCGAACGGTCGGTCGGTCGGTCGGTTGGTCGGTCGGTCGGTCGGTCGGTTGGTCTGTCAGTCGGTCAGTCAGTCGGTCGGTCGGTCGGTCGGTCGGTCGGTCGGTCGGTCGGTCGGTCGGTCGGTCAGTCGGTCTGTCGGTCGGTCGGTCGGTTGATCGGTCAGTCAGTCAGTTGGTCGGTCGGTCAGTCGGTCAGTCGGTCAGTCGGTCAGTCGGTCAGTCGGACAGTCGGTCAGTCGGTCGGTCGGTCGGTCGGTAGGTCGGTCGGTTGGTCAGTCAGTCAGTCAGTCGGTCAGTCGGTCGGTTGGTCGGTCGGTCGGTCGGTCGGTCGGTTGGTCGTTCAGTTGGTCGGTCGGTCGGTCGGTCGGTCGGTTTGTCGGTCAGTCAGTCAGTCAGTCAGTCGGTCAGTCGGTCAGTCGTTCGGTCGGTCGGTCGGTCGGTCGGTCGGTCGGTCGGTCGGTCGGTCGGTTGGTCGGTCGGTTGGTCAGTCAGTCGGTCGGTCGGTCGGTTGGTCGGTCAGTCGGTCAGTCAGTAAGTCGGTCGGTCGGTCGGTCGGTTGGTCGGTCGGTTGGTCAGTCAGTCAGTCAGTCAGTCAGTCGGACAGTCGGTCGAACGGTCGGACGGTCGGTCGGTCGGTCGGTCGGTCGGTTGGTCGGTCGGTTGGTCAGTCAGTCAGTCAGTCAGTCAGTCGGTCAGTCGGTCGGTCGGTCGGTCGGTCAGTCGGTCGGTCGGTCGGTCGGTCGGTCGGTTGGTCGGTCGTCTGGTCGGTCAGTCGGTCAGTCAGTAAGTCGGTCGGGCGGTCGATCGGTAGGTCGGTCGGTTGGTCAGTCAGTCAGTCAGTCGGTCGGTCAGTTGGTAAGTCGGTCGGTCGGTAGGTCGATCGGTCAGTCAGTCAGTCGGTCGGTCGGTCAGTCGGTCAGTCGGTTGGTTGGTCGGTCGGTCGGTTGGTCGGTCAGTCGGTCAGTCAGTAAGTCGGTCGGTCGGTTGGTCGGTCGGTTGGTCAGTCAGTCAGTCAGTCAGTCAGTCGGAAAGTCCGTCGGTCGGTCGGTCGGTCGTTTGGTCAGTCAGTCAGTCAGTCAGTCAGTCAGCCGGTCGGTCGGTCGGTCGGTCGGTCGGTCGGTCGGTCGGTCGGTCAGTCGGTCGGTCGGTCGGTCGGTCGGTCGGTCGGTCGGTCGGTCGGTCAGTCAGTCAGTAAGTCAGTCAGTAAGTCGGTCAGTCGGTCGGTCGGTCGGTCGGTCGGTCGGTCGGTCGATCGGTCAGTCAGTCAGTCAGTCGGTCGGTCGGTCGGTCGGTCGGTTGGTCGGTCAGTCAGTCAGTCAGTCAGTCAGTCGGTCAGTCAGTCAGTCAGTCAGTCAGTCAGTCGGTCAGTCAGTAAGTCGGTCGGTCGGTTTGTCGGTCGGTTGGTCAGTCAGTCAGTCAGTCAGTCAGTCGGACAGTCCGTCGGTCGGTCGGTCGGTCGTTTGGTCAGTCAGTCAGTCAGTCAGTCGGCCGGTCGGTCGGTCGGTTAGTCGGTAAGTCGGTCGGTCGGTCGGTCGGTCGGTCGATCGGTCAGTCAGTCAGTCGGTCGGTCGGTCAGTCAGACAGTCGGTCAGTCGGTCGGTCGGTCGGTCGGCCGGTCGGTCGGTCGGTCGGTCGGTCGTCAGTCGGTCAGTCGGTCAGTCGGTCGGTCGGTCAGTCGGTCAGTCGGTCAGTCAGGCAGTCGGTCAGTCGGCCGGTCGGTCGGTCGGTCGGTCGGTCGGTCGATCGGTCAGTCAGTCAGTCGGTCGGTCGGTCAGTCGGTCAGTCGGTCAGTTGGTCGGTCGGTCGGTCGGTCAGTCGGTCGGTTGGTCGGACAGTCGGTCAGTCAGTAAGTCGGTCGGTCGGTTGGTCGGTCGGTTGGTCAGTCAGTCAGTCAGTCAGTCAGTCGGACAGTCGGTCGGTCGGTCGGTCGGTTGGTCAGTCGGTCGGTAAGTCGGTAAGTCGGTTGGTCAGTCAGTCAGTCAGTCGGTCGGTCGGTCGGTCGGTCGGTTGGTCGGTCAGTTGGTCAGTCAGTCAGTCAGTCGGTCGGTCGGTCGGTCGGTCGGTCGGTCAGTCGGTCAGTCGGTCGGTCGGTCGGTCGGTTGGTCAGTCGGTCGGTAAGTCGGTAAGTCGGTTGGTCAGTCAGTCGGTCAGACAGTCAGTAAGTCGGTCGGTCGGTCGGTCGGTTGGTCGGTCGGTTGGTCGATCGGTCAGTCGGTCAGTCAGTAAATCGGTCGGTCGGTTGGTCGGTCGGTTGGTCAGTCAGTCAGTCAGTCAGTCAGTCGGACAGTCGGTCGGTCGGTCGGTCGGTTGGTCAGTCGGTCGGTAAGTCGGTAAGTCGGTTGGTCAGTCGGTCGGTCGGTCGGTCGGTTGGTCGGTCGGTTGGTCAGTCAGTCAGTCAGTCGGTCGGTCAGTCGGTCGGTCGGTCGGTAGGTCGGTCGGTTGGTCAGTCGGTCAGTAAGTAAGTCAGTCAGTCAGTCAGTCAGTCAGTTGGTCGGTCGGTCGATCGGTCGGTCGGTCGGTCAGTCGGTCGGTCGGTCGGTCAGTCGGTCGGTCGGCCGGTCGGTCAGTCGGTCGGTCGGTTGGTCGGTCGGTCGGTCGGTTGGTCGGTCGGTTGGTCGGTCAGTCGGTCAGTCAGTAAGTCGGTCGGTCGGTCAGTCGGTAGGTCGGTCGGTTGGTCAGTCAGTCAGTCAGTCAGTCAGTCGGTCGGTCAGTCGGTAAGTCGGTCGGTCGGTCGGTCGATCGGTCAGTCAGTCAGTCGGTCGGTCGGTCAGTTGGTGAGTCGGTCGGTCGGTTGGTCGGTCGGTTGGTCGGTCAGTCGGTCGGTTTGTCGGTTGGTCGGTCGGTTGGTCAGTCAGTCAGTCAGTCAGTCAGTCGGTCAGTCGGTCGGTCGGTCGGTCGGTCGAACGGTCGGTCGGTCGGTCGGTTGGTCGGTCGGTCGGTCGGTCGGTTGGTCTGTCAGTCGGTCAGTCAGTCGGTCGGTCGGTCGGTCGGTCGGTCGGTCGGTCGGTCGGTCGGTCGGTCGGTCAGTCGGTCTGTCGGTCGGTCGGTCGGTCGATCGGTCAGTCAGTCAGTTGGTCGGTCGGTCAGTCGGTCAGTCGGTCAGTCGGTCAGTCGGTCAGTCGGACAGTCGGTCAGTCGGTCGGTCGGTCGGTCGGTAGGTCGGTCGGTTGGTCAGTCAGTCAGTCAGTCGGTCAGTCGGTCGGTTGGTCGGTCGGTCGGTCGGTCGGTCGGTTGGTCGTTCAGTTGGTCGGTCGGTCGGTCGGTCGGTCGGTTTGTCGGTCAGTCAGTCAGTCAGTCAGTCGGTCAGTCGGTCAGTCGTTCGGTCGGTCGGTCGGTCGGTCGGTCGGTCGGTCGGTCGGTCGGTCGGTTGGTCGGTCGGTTGGTCAGTCAGTCGGTCGGTCGGTCGGTTGGTCGGTCAGTCGGTCAGTCAGTAAGTCGGTCGGTCGGTCGGTCGGTTGGTCGGTCGGTTGGTCAGTCAGTCAGTCAGTCAGTCAGTCGGACAGTCGGTCGAACGGTCGGACGGTCGGTCGGTCGGTCGGTCGGTCGGTTGGTCGGTCGGTTGGTCAGTCAGTCAGTCAGTCAGTCAGTCGGTCAGTCGGTCGGTCGGTCGGTCGGTCAGTCGGTCGGTCGGTCGGTCGGTCGGTCGGTTGGTCGGTCGTCTGGTCGGTCAGTCGGTCAGTCAGTAAGTCGGTCGGGCGGTCGATCGGTAGGTCGGTCGGTTGGTCAGTCAGTCAGTCAGTCGGTCGGTCAGTTGGTAAGTCGGTCGGTCGGTAGGTCGATCGGTCAGTCAGTCAGTCGGTCGGTCGGTCAGTCGGTCAGTCGGTTGGTTGGTCGGTCGGTCGGTTGGTCGGTCAGTCGGTCAGTCAGTAAGTCGGTCGGTCGGTTGGTCGGTCGGTTGGTCAGTCAGTCAGTCAGTCAGTCAGTCGGAAAGTCCGTCGGTCGGTCGGTCGGTCGTTTGGTCAGTCAGTCAGTCAGTCAGTCAGTCAGCCGGTCGGTCGGTCGGTCGGTCGGTCGGTCGGTCGGTCGGTCGGTCAGTCGGTCGGTCGGTCGGTCGGTCGGTCGGTCGGTCGGTCGGTCGGTCAGTCAGTCAGTAAGTCAGTCAGTAAGTCGGTCAGTCGGTCGGTCGGTCGGTCGGTCGGTCGGTCGGTCGATCGGTCAGTCAGTCAGTCAGTCGGTCGGTCGGTCGGTCGGTCGGTTGGTCGGTCAGTCAGTCAGTCAGTCAGTCAGTCGGTCAGTCAGTCAGTCAGTCAGTCAGTCAGTCGGTCAGTCAGTAAGTCGGTCGGTCGGTTTGTCGGTCGGTTGGTCAGTCAGTCAGTCAGTCAGTCAGTCGGACAGTCCGTCGGTCGGTCGGTCGGTCGTTTGGTCAGTCAGTCAGTCAGTCAGTCAGTCAGCCGGTCGGTCGGTCGGTCGGTCGGTCGGTCGGTCGGTCGGTCGGTCGGTCAGTCGGTCGGTCGGTCGGTCGGTCGGTCGGTCGGTCGGTCGGTCGATCGGTCAGTCAGTCAGTCAGTCAGTCAGTCAGTCAGTCGGTCGGTAGGTCAGTCGGTCAGTCGGTCAGTCGGTCAGTCGGTCAGTCGCACAGTCGGTCAGTCGGTCGGTCGGTCGGTCGGTAGGTCGGTCGGTCGGTCAGTAGGTCAGTCAGTCGGTCAGTCGGTCGGTTGGTCGGTCGGTCGGTCGGTCGGTCGGTTGGTCCTTCAGTTGGTCGGTCGGTCGGTCGGTCGGTCGGTTGGTCGGTCGGTCGGTCGGTCAGTCAGTCAGTCAGTCAGTCAGTCGGTCGGTCGGTCGGTCGGTCGGTCGGTCGGTCGGTTGGTCTGTCATTTGGTCAGTCGGTCAGTCGGTCGGTTGGTCGGTCAGTCGGTCAGTCAGTAAGTCGGTCGGTCGGTCGGTCGGTCGGTCGGTCGGTCGGTCGGTCGGTCGGTTGGTCGGTCGGTCGGTCAGTCAGTCAGTCAGTCAGTCAGTCAGTCAGTCGGTCGGTAGGTCAGTCGGTCAGTCGGTCAGTCGGTCAGTCGGTCAGTCGGACAGTCGGTCAGTCGGACGGTCGGTCGGTCGGTAGGTCGGTCGGTTGGTCAGTAGGTCAGTCAGTCGGTCAGTCGGTCGGTTGGTCGGTCGGTCGGTCGGTCGGTCGGTTGGTCGTTCAGTTGGTCGGTCGGTCGGTCGGTCGGTCGGTTGGTCGGTCGGTCGGTCGGTCAGTCAGTCAGTCAGTCAGTCAGTCAGTCGGTCGGTCGGTCGGTCGGTCGGTCGGTCGGTTGGTCTGTCATTTGGTCAGTCGGTCAGTCGGTCGGTCGGTCGGTCAGTCGGACGGTCGGTTGGTCGTTCGGTCAGTCAGTCGGTCGATTGGTCAGTCGGTCAGTCAGTAAGTCGGTCGGTCGGTTGGTCGGTCGGTTGATCAGTCAGTCAGTCAGTCAGTCAGTCGGACAGTCGGTCGGTCGGTCGGTCGGTTGGTCAGTCGGTCGGTCGGTCGGTCGTCAGTCGGTCAGTCGGTCAGTCGGTCGGTCGGTCAGTCGGTCAGTCGGTCAGTCATGCAGTCGGTCAGTCGGCCGGTCGGTCGGTCGGTTAGTCGGTAAGTCGGTCGGTCGGTCGGTCGGTCGGTCGATCGGTCAGTCAGTCAGTCGGTCGGTCGGTCAGTCAGACAGTCGGTCAGTCGGTCGGTCGGTCGGTCGGCCGGTCGGTCGGTCGGTCGGTCGGTCGTCAGTC
>JAQYXR010000027.1:132500-135000 GCA_030545055.2 Neoaliturus tenellus | reverse complement strand
GTCGGTTGGTCGGTCGGTTGGTCGGTCAGTCGGTCGGTTTGTCGGTTGGTCGGTCGGTTGGTCAGTCAGTCAGTCAGTCAGTCAGTCGGTCAGTCGGTCGGTCGGTCGGTCGGTCGAACGGTCGGTCGGTCGGTCGGTTGGTCGGTCGGTCGGTCGGTCGGTTGGTCTGTCAGTCGGTCAGTCGGTCGGTCGGTCGGTCGGTCGGTCGGTCGGTCGGTCGGTCGGTCGGTCGGTCGGTCGGTCGGTCGGTCGATCGGTCAGTCAGTCAGTCGGTCGGTCGGTCAGTCGGTCAGTCGGTCAGTCGGTCAGTCGGTCAGTCGGACAGTCGGTCAGTCGGTCGGTCGGTCGGTCGGTAGGTCGGTCGGTTGGTCAGTCAGTCAGTCAGTCGGTCAGTCGGTCGGTTGGTCGGTCGGTCGGTCGGTCGGTCGGTTGGTCGTTCAGTTGGTCGGTCGGTCGGTCGGTCGGTCGGTTTGTCGGTCAGTCAGTCAGTCAGTCAGTCGGTCAGTCGGTCAGTCGTTCGGTCGGTCGGTCGGTCGGTCGGTCGGTCGGTCGGTCGGTCGGTCGGTTGGTCGGTCGGTTGGTCAGTCAGTCGGTCGGTCGGTCGGTTGGTCGGTCAGTCGGTCAGTCGGTAAGTCGGTCGGTCGGTCGGTCGGTTGGTCGGTCGGTTGGTCAGTCAGTCAGTCAGTCAGTCAGTCGGACAGTCGGTCGAACGGTCGGACGGTCGGTCGGTCGTCGGTCGGTCGGTTGGTCGGTCGGTTGGTCAGTCAGTCAGTCAGTCAGTCAGTCGGTCAGTCGGTCGGTCGGTCGGTCGGTCAGTCGGTAGGTCGGTCGGTCGGTCGGTCGGTTGGTCGGTCGTCTGGTCGGTCAGTCGGTCAGTCAGTAAGTCGGTCGGTCGGTCGATCGGTAGGTCGGTCGGTTGGTCAGTCAGTCAGTCAGTCGGTCGGTCAGTTGGTAAGTCGGTCGGTCGGTCGGTCGGTCGGTCGGTTGGTCGGTCAGTCGGTCAGTCAGTAAGTCGGTCGGTCGGTTGGTCGGTCGGTTGGTCAGTCAGTCAGTCAGTCAGTCAGTCGGAAAGTCCGTCGGTCGGTCGGTCGGTCGTTTGGTCAGTCAGTCAGTCAGTCAGTCAGTCAGCCGGTCGGTCGGTCGGTCGGTCGGTCGGTCGGTCGGTCGGTCGGTCAGTCGGTCGGTCGGTCGGTCGGTCGATCGGTCGGTCGGTCGGTCGGTCAGTCAGTCAGTAAGTCAGTCAGTAAGTCGGTCAGTCGGTCGGTCGGTCGGTCGGTCGGTCGGTCGGTCGATCGGTCAGTCAGTCAGTCAGTCGGTCGGTCGGTCGGTCGGTCGGTTGGTCGGTCAGTCAGTCAGTCAGTCAGTCAGTCGGTCAGTCAGTCAGTCAGTCAGTCAGTCAGTCGGTCAGTCAGTCAGTCAGTCAGTCAGTCAGTCGGTCAGTCAGTAAGTCGGTCGGTCGGTTGGTCGGTCGGTTGGTCAGTCAGTCAGTCAGTCAGTCAGTCGGACAGTCCGTCGGTCGGTCGGTCGGTCGTTTGGTCAGTCAGTCAGTCAGTCAGTCAGTCAGCCGGTCGGTCGGTCGGTCGGTCGGTCGGTCGGTCGGTCGGTCGGTCGGTCGGTCGGTCGGTCGGTCGGTCGGTCGGTCAGTCAGTCAGTAAGTCAGTCAGTAAGTCGGTCGGTCGGTCGGTCGGTCGGTCGGTCGGTCGGTCGGTCGATCGGTCAGTCAGTCAGTCAGTCGGTCGGTCGGTCGGTCGATCGGTTGGTCAGTCAGTCAGTCGGTCGGTCGGTCAGTCGGTCAGTCGGTCGGTTGGTCGGTCGGTCGGTCGGTCGGTCGGTCGGTTGGTCGGTCAGTCGGTCAGTCAGTAAGTCGGTCGGTCGGTTGGTCGGTCGGTCGGTTGGTCTGTCATTTGGTCAGTCGGTCAGTCGGTCGGTCGGTCGGTCGGTTGGTCGGTCGGTCGGTCGGTCGGTCGGTCGGTCGGTCGGTCGGTCGGTCGGTCGGTCGGTCGGTCAGTCAGTCAGTCAGTCAGTCAGTGTGTCAGTCAGTCGGTCGGTAGGTCAGTCGGTCAGTTGGTCAGTCGGTCAGTCGGTCAGTCGGACAGTCGGTCAGTCGGTCGGTCGGTCGGTCGGTAGGTCGGTCGGTTGGTCAGTCAGTCAGTCAGTCGGTCAGTCGGTCGGTTGGTCGGTCTGTCGGTCGGTCGGTCGGTTGGTCGTTCAGTTGGTCGGTCGGTCGGTCGGTCGGTCGGTTGGTCGGTCGGTCGGTCAGTCAGTCAGTCAGTCAGTCAGTCAGTCAGTCAGTCGGTCGGTCGGTCGGTCGGTCGGTCGGTCGGTTGGTCTGTCATTTGGTCAGTCGGTCAGTCGGTCGGTCGGTCGGTCAGTCGGTCGATCGGTCAGTCGGTCAGTCAGTAAGTCGGTCGGTCGGTTGGTCGGTCGGTTGGTCAGTCAGTCAGTCAGTCAGTCAGTCGGACAGTCGGTCGGTCGTTCGGTCGGTTGGTCAGTCGGTCAG
>JAQYXR010000027.1:112500-115000 GCA_030545055.2 Neoaliturus tenellus | reverse complement strand
GTCAGTCGGTCGGTTGGTCGGTCGGTCGGTCGGTCGGTCGGTTGGTCGTTCAGTTGGTCGGTCGGTCGGTCGGTCGGTCGGTTGGTCGGTCGGTCGGTCAGTCAGTCAGTCAGTCAGTCAGTCAGTCAGTCAGTCGGTCGGTCGGTCGGTCGGTCGGTCGGTCGGTTGGTCTGTCATTTGGTCAGTCGGTCAGTCGGTCGGTCGGTCGGTCAGTCGGTCGATCGGTCAGTCGGTCAGTCAGTAAGTCGGTCGGTCGGTTGGTCGGTCGGTTGGTCAGTCAGTCAGTCAGTCAGTCAGTCGGACAGTCGGTCGGTCGGTCGGTCGGTTGGTCAGTCGGTCAGTAAGTCAGTCAGTCAGTCAGTCAATCAGTCAGACAGTCGGTCAGTCGGTCGGTCGGTCGGTCGGCCGGTCGGTCGGTCGGTCGGTCGGTCGTCAGTCGGTCAGTCGGTCAGTCGGTCGGTCGGTCAGTCGGTCAGTCGGTCAGTCAGGCAGTCGGTCAGTCGGCCGGTCGGTCGGTCGGTTAGTCGGTAAGTCGTTCGGTCGGTCGGTCGGTCGGTCGATCGGTCAGTCAGTCAGTCGGTCGGTCGGTCAGTCGGTCAGTCGGTGTGTTGGTCGGTCGGTCTGTCGGTCGGTCGGTCGGTTGGTCGGTCAGTCGGTCAGTCAGTAAGTCGGTCGGTCGGTTGGTCGGTCGGTTGGTCAGTCAGTCAGTCAGTCAGTCAGTCGGACAGTCGGTCGGTCGGTCGGTCAGTCGGTCGGTCGGTCGGTCGGTCGATCGGTCGGTCGGTCGGTCAGTCAGTCAGTCAGTAAGTCAGTCAGTAAGTCGGTCAGTCGGTCGGTCGGTCGGTCGGTCGGTCGGTCGGTCGATCGGTCAGTCAGTCAGTCAGTCGGTCGGTCGGTCGGTCGGTCGGTTGGTCGGTCAGTCAGTCAGTCAGTCAGTCAGTCGGTCAGTCAGTCAGTCAGTCAGTCAGTCAGTCGGTCAGTCAGTATATCGGTCGGTCGGTTGGTCGGTCGGTTGGTCAGTCAGTCAGTCAGTCAGTCAGTCGGACAGTCCGTCGGTCGGTCGGTCGGTCGTTTGGTCAGTCAGTCAGTCAGTCAGTCAGTCAGCCGGTCGGTCGGTTGGTCGGTCGGTCGGTCGGTCGGTCGGTCGGTCAGTCGGTCGGTCGGTCGGTCGGTCGGTCGGTCGGTCGGTCGGTCGGTCAGTCAGTCAGTAAGTCAGTCAGTAAGTCGGTCGGTCGGTCGGTCGGTCGGTCGGTCGGTCGGTCGGTCGATCGGTCAGTCAGTCAGTCAGTCGGTCGGTTGGTCGGTCGATCGGTTGGTCAGTCAGTCAGTCGGTCGGTTAGTCGGTAAGTCGGTCGGTCGGTCGGTCGGTCGGTCGATCGGTCAGTCAGTCAGTCGGTCGGTCGGTCAGTCGGTCAGTCGGTCGGTTGGTCGGTCGGTCGGTCGGTCGGTCGGTCGGTTGGTCGGTCAGTCGGTCAGTCAGTAAGTCGGTCAGTCAGTAAGTCGGTCGGTCGGTTGGTCGGTCGATCGGTTGGTCTGTCATTAGGTCAGTCGGTCAGTCGGTCGGTCGGTCGGTCGGTCGGTCGGTCGGTCGGTCGGTCGGTCGGTCGGTCGGTCGGTCGGTCGGTCGGTCGGTCGGTCGGTCGGTCAGTCAGTCAGTCAGTCAGTCAGTGTGTCAGTCAGTCGGTCGGTAGGTCAGTCGGTCAGTCGGTCAGTCGGTCAGTCGGTCAGTCGGACAGTCGGTCAGTCGGTCGGTCGGTCGGTCGGTAGGTCGGTCGGTTGGTCAGTCAGTCAGTCAGTCGGTCAGTCGGTCGGTTGGTCGGTCGGTCGGTCGGTCGGTCGGTTGGTCGTTCAGTTGGTCGGTCGGTCGGTCGGTCGGTCGGTTGGTCGGTCGGTCGGTCAGTCAGTCAGTCAGTCAGTCAGTCAGTCAGTCAGTCGGTCGGTCGGTCGGTCGGTCGGTCGGTTGGTTGGTCTGTCATTTGGTCAGTCGGTCAGTCAGTCGGTCGGTCGGTCAGTCGGTCGATCGGTCAGTCGGTCAGTCAGTAAGTCGGTCGGTCGGTTGGTCGGTCGGTTGGTCAGTCAGTCAGTCAGTCAGTCAGTCGGACAGTCGGTCGGTCGGTCGGTCGGTTGGTCAGTCGGTCGGTAAGTCGGTTGGTCAGTCAGTCGGTCAGTCAGTCAGTCAGTCGGTCGGTCGGTCGGTCGGTTGGTCGGTCAGTTGGTCAGTCAGTCAGTCAGTCGGTCGGTCGGTCAGTCAGTCAGTCAGTCGGTCGGTCGGTCAGTCGGTCGGTCGGTCGGTTGGTCGGTCGGTTGCTCAGTCAGTCAGTCAGTCAGTCAGTCGGACAGTCCGTCGGTCGGTCGGTCGGTCGTTTGGTCAGTCAGTCAGTCAGTCAGTCAGTCAGCCGGTCGGTCGGTCGGTCGGTCGGTCGGTCGGTCGGTCGGTCGGTCGGTCAGTCGGTCGGTCGGTCGGTCGGTCGGTCGGTCGGTCGGTCGGTCGGTCAGTCAG
>JAQYXR010000027.1:97500-110000 GCA_030545055.2 Neoaliturus tenellus | reverse complement strand
CGGTTGGTCGGTCGGTTGGTCAGTCAGTCAGTCAGTCAGTCAGTCGGACAGTCGGTCGGTCGGTCGGTCGGTTGGTCAGTCGGTCGGTAAGTCGGTAAGTCGGTTGGTCAGTCAGTCGGTCAGTCAGTCAGTCAGTCGGTCGGTCGGTCGGTCGGTTGGTCGGTCAGTTGGTCAGTCAGTCAGTCAGTCGGTCGGTCGGTCAGTCAGTCAGTCAGTCGGTCGGTCGGTCAGTCGGTCGGTCGGTCGGTTGGTCGGTCGGTTGCTCAGTCAGTCAGTCAGTCAGTCAGTCGGACAGTCCGTCGGTCGGTCGGTCGGTCGTTTGGTCAGTCAGTCAGTCAGTCAGTCAGTCAGCCGGTCGGTCGGTCGGTCGGTCGGTCGGTCAGTCGGTCGGTCGGTCGGTCGGTCGGTCGGTCGGTCGGTTGGTCAGTCAGTAAGTCAGTCAGTAAGTCGGTCAGTCGGTCGGTCGGTCGGTCGGTCGGTCGGTCGGTCGATCGGTCAGTCAGTCAGTCAGTCGGTCGGTCGGTCGGTCGATCGGTTGGTCAGTCAGTCAGTCGGTCGGTTAGTCGGTAAGTCGGTCGGTCGGTCGGTCGGTCGGTCGATCAGTCAGTCAGTCAGTCGGTCGGTCGGTCAGTCGGTCAGTCGGTCGGTTGGTCGGTCGGTCGGTCGGTCGGTCGGTCGGTTGGTCGGTCAGTCGGTCAGTCAGTAAGTCGGTCGGTCGGTTGGTCGGTCGGTTGGTCAGTCAGTCAGTCAGTCAGTCAGTCGGACAGTCGGTCGGTCGGTCGGTCGGTTGGTCAGTCGGTCGGTAAGTCGGTAAGTCGGTTGGTCAGTCAGTCGGTCAGTCAGTCAGTCAGTCGGTCGGTCGGTCGGTCGGTTGGTCGGTCGTTTGGTCAGTCAGTCAGTCAGTCAGTCAGTCGGACAGTCGGTCGGTCGGTCGGTCGGTTGGTCAGTCGGTCGGTAAGTTGGTAAGTCGGTTGGTCAGTCAGTCGGTCAGTCAGTCAGTCAGTCGGTCGGTCGGTCGGTCGGTTGGTCGGTCGGTTGGTCAGTCAGTCAGTCAGTCAGTCAGTCGGACAGTCGGTCGGTCGGTCGGTCGGTTGGTCAGTCGGTCGGTAAGTCGGTAAGTCGGTTGGTCAGTCAGTCGGTCAGTCAGTCAGTCAGTCGGTCGGTCGGTCGGTCGGTTGGTCGGTCGTTTGGTCAGTCAGTCAGTCAGTCAGTCAGTCAGTCGGACAGTCGGTCGGTCGGTCGGTCGGTTGGTCAGTCGGTCGGTAAGTCGGTAAGTCGGTTGGTCAGTCAGTCGGTCAGTCAGTTAGTCAGTCGGTCGGTCGGTCGGTCGGTCGGTCGATCGGTCAGTCAGTCAGTCGGTCGGTCGGTCAGTCGGTCAGTCGGTGTGTTGGTCGGTCGGTCGGTCGGTCGGTCGGTCGGTTGGTCGGTCAGTCGGTCAGTCATTAAGTCGGTCGGTCGGTTGGTCGGTCGGTTGGTCAGTCAGTCAGTCAGTCAGTCAGTCGGACAGTCGGTCGGTCGGTCGGTCGGTTGGTCAGTCGGTCGGTAAGTCGGTAAGTCGGTTGGTCAGTCAGTTGGTCAGACAGTCAGTCAGTCGGTCGGTCGGTCGGTCGGTTGGTCGGTCGGTTGGTCGATCGGTCAGTCGGTCAGTCAGTAAGTCGGTCGGTCGGTTGGTCGGTCGGTTGGTCAGTCAGTCAGTCAGTCAGTCAGACAGTAAGTAAGACTGACTGACTGACTGACCAACCGACCGACCAACCGACCGACCGACCGACCGACTGACTGACTGACTGACCGACTGACTGACCAACCGACTTACCGACTTACCGACCGACTGACCAACCGACCGACCGACCGACCGACTGTCCGACTGACTGACTGACTGACTGACTGACCAACCGACCGACCAACCGACCGACCGACTTACTGACTGACCGACTGACCGACCAACCGACCAACCGACCGACCGACCGACCGACCAACCGACCGACTGACCGACTGTTGGTCAGTCAGTCAGTCAGTCAGTCAATCAGTCAGACAGTCGGTCAGTCGGTCGGTCGGTCGGTCAGTCAGTCAGTCGGTCAGTCAGTCAGTCAGTCAGTCAGTCAGTCAGTCAGTCAGTCGGTCGGTCGGTCGGTCGGTCGGTTGGTCTGTCATTTGGTCAGTCGGTCGGTCGGTCGGTCGGTCGGTCAGTTGGTCAGTCAGTCAGTCAGTCGGTCGGTCGGTCGGTCGGTCGGTCAGTCGGTCAGTCGGTCGGTCGGTCGTCCGGTCGGTCGGTCGGTCGGTCGGTCGGTTGGTCGGTCGGTCGGTCGGTCAGTCAGTCAGTAAGTCAGTCAGTCAGTCGGTCAGTCGGTCGGTCGGTCGGTCGGTCGGTCGGTCGGTTGGTCTGTCATTTGGTCAGTCGGTCAGTCGGTCGGTCGGTCGGTCGGTCGGACGGTCGGTCGGTCGTTCGGTCAGTCAGTCGGTCGATTGGTCAGTCGGTCAGTCAGTAAGTCGGTCGGTCGGTTGGTCGGTTGGTCAGTCGGTTGGTCAGTAAGTCAGTCAGTCGGACAGTCGGTCGGTCGGTCGGTCGATTGGTCAGTCGGTCAGTCAGTAAGTCGGTCGGTCGGTTGGTCGGTTGGTCAGTCGGTTGGTCAGTCAGTCAGTCAGTCAGACAGTCGGTCAGTCGGTCGGTCGGTCGGTCGGCCGGTCGGTCGGTCGGTCGGTCGGTCGTCAGTCGGTCAGTCGGTCAGTCGGTCAGTCGGTCGGTCGGTCAGTCGGTCAGTCGGTCAGTCAGGCAGTCGGTCAGTCGGCCGGTCGGTCGGTCGGTTAGTCGGTAAGTCGGTCGGTCGGTCGGTCGGTCGGTCGATCGGTCAGTCAGTCAGTCGGTCGGTCGGTCAGTCGGTCAGTCGGTTGGTTGGTCGGTCGGTCGGTCGGTCCGTCGGTCGGTTGGTCGGTCAGTCGGTCAGTCAGTAAGTCGGTCGGTCGGTCGGTCGGTCGGTCGGTCGGTCGGTCGGTCGGTCGGTTGGTCGGTCGGTCGGTCAGTCAGTCAGTCAGTCAGTCAGTCAGTCAGTCAGTCAGTCGGTCGGTAGGTCAGTCGGTCAGTCGGTCAGTCGGTCAGTCGGTCAGTCGGACAGTCGGTCAGTCGGTCGGTCGGTCGGTCGGTAGGTCGGTCGGTTGGTCGGTCAGTCAGTCAGTCAGTCAGTCAGTCGGTCGGTCGGTCGGTCGGTCGGTCGGTCGGTCGGTTGGTCTGTCATTTGGTCAGTCAGTCAGTCGGTCGGTCGGTCGGTCAGTCGGACGGTCGGTTGGTCGTTCGGTCAGTCAGTCGGTCGATTGGTAAGTCGGTCAGTCAGTCAGTCAGTCGGTCGGTAGGTCAGTCGGTCAGTCGGTCAGTCGGTCAGTCGGTCAGTCGGACAGTCGGTCATTCGGTCGGTCGGTCGGTCGGTAGGTCGGTCGGTTGGTCAGTAGGTCAGTCAGTCGGTCAGTCGGTCGGTTGGTCGGTCGGTCGGTCGGTCGGTCGGTTGGTCGTTCAGTTGGTCGGTCGGTCGGTCGGTCGGTCGGTTGGTCGGTCGGTCGGTCGGTCAGTCAGTCAGTCAGTCAGTCAGTCAGTCGGTCGGTCGGTCGGTCGGTCGGTCGGTCGGTTGGTCTGTCATTTGGTCAGTCGGTCAGTCGGTCGGTCGGTCGGTCAGTCGGACGGTCGGTTGGTCGTTCGGTCAGTCAGTCGGTCGATTGGTCAGTCGGTCAGTCAGTAAGTCGGTCGGTCGGTTGGTCGGTCGGTTGGTCAGTCAGTCAGTCAGTCAGTCAGTCGGACAGTCGGTCGGTCGGTCGGTCGGTTGGTCAGTCGGTCGGTCGGTCGGTCGTCAGTCGGTCAGTCGGTCAGTCGGTCGGTCGGTCAGTCGGTCAGTCGGTCAGTCAGGCAGTCGGTCAGTCGGCCGGTCGGTCGGTCGGTTAGTTGGTAAGTCGGTCGGTCGGTCGGTCGGTCGGTCGGTCGGTCGGTCGGTCAGTCAGTCAGTCAGTCAGTCAGTGTGTCAGTCAGTCGGTCGGTAGGTCAGTCGGTCAGTCGGTCAGTCGGTCAGTCGGTCAGTCGGACAGTCGGTCAGTCGGTCGGTCGGTCGGTCGGTAGGTCGGTCGGTTGGTCAGTCAGTCAGTCAGTCGGTCAGTCGGTCGGTTGGTCGGTCGGTCGGTCGGTCGGTCGGTTGGTCGTTCAGTTGGTCGGTCGGTCGGTCGGTCGGTCGGTTGGTCGGTCGGTCGGTCAGTCAGTCAGTCAGTCAGTCAGTCAGTCAGTCAGTCGGTCGGTCGGTCGGTCGGTCGGTCGGTCGGTTGGTCTGTCATTTGGTCAGTCGGTCAGTCAGTCGGTCGGTCGGTCAGTCGGTCGATCGGTCAGTCGGTCAGTCAGTAAGTCGGTCGGTCGGTTGGTCGGTCGGTTGGTCAGTCAGTCAGTCAGTCAGTCAGTCGGACAGTCGGTCGGTCGGTCGGTCGGTTGGTCAGTCGGTCGGTAAGTCGGTAAGTCGGTTGGTCAGTCAGTCGGTCAGTCAGTCAGTCAGTCGGTCGGTCGGTCGGTCGGTTGGTCGGTCAGTTGGTCAGTCAGTCAGTCAGTCGGTCGGTCGGTCAGTCAGTCAGTCAGTCGGTCGGTCGGTCAGTCGGTCGGTCGGTCGGTTGGTCGGTCGGTTGCTCAGTCAGTCAGTCAGTCAGTCAGTCGGACAGTCCGTCGGTCGGTCGGTCGGTCGTTTGGTCAGTCAGTCAGTCAGTCAGTCAGTCAGCCGGTCGGTCGGTCGGTCGGTCGGTCGGTCAGTCGGTCGGTCGGTCGGTCGGTCGGTCGGTCGGTCGGTCGGTCGGTTGGTCAGTCAGTAAGTCAGTCAGTAAGTCGGTCAGTCGGTCGGTCGGTCGGTCGGTCGGTCGGTCGGTCGATCGGTCAGTCAGTCAGTCAGTCGGTCGGTCGGTCGGTCGATCGGTTGGTCAGTCAGTCAGTCGGTCGGTTAGTCGGTAAGTCGGTCGGTCGGTCGGTCGGTCGGTCGATCAGTCAGTCAGTCAGTCGGTCGGTCGGTCAGTCGGTCAGTCGGTCGGTTGGTCGGTCGGTCGGTCGGTCGGTCGGTCGGTTGGTCGGTCAGTCGGTCAGTCAGTAAGTCGGTCGGTCGGTTGGTCGGTCGGTTGGTCAGTCAGTCAGTCAGTCAGTCAGTCGGACAGTCGGTCGGTCGGTCGGTCGGTTGGTCAGTCGGTCGGTAAGTCGGTAAGTCGGTTGGTCAGTCAGTTGGTCAGTCAGTCAGTCAGTCGGTCGGTCGGTCGGTCGGTTGGTCGGTCGTTTGGTCAGTCAGTCAGTCAGTCAGTCAGTCGGACAGTCGGTCGGTCGGTCGGTCGGTTGGTCAGTCGGTCGGTAAGTTGGTAAGTCGGTTGGTCAGTCAGTCGGTCAGTCAGTCAGTCAGTCGGTCGGTCGGTCGGTCGGTTGGTCGGTCGGTTGGTCAGTCAGTCAGTCAGTCAGTCAGTCGGACAGTCGGTCGGTCGGTCGGTCGGTTGGTCAGTCGGTCGGTAAGTCGGTAAGTCGGTTGGTCAGTCAGTCGGTCAGTCAGTCAGTCAGTCGGTCGGTCGGTCGGTCGGTTGGTCGGTCGTTTGGTCAGTCAGTCAGTCAGTCAGTCAGTCAGTCGGACAGTCGGTCGGTCGGTCGGTCGGTTGGTCAGTCGGTCGGTAAGTCGGTAAGTCGGTTGGTCAGTCAGTCGGTCAGTCAGTTAGTCAGTCGGTCGGTCGGTCGGTCGGTCGGTCGATCGGTCAGTCAGTCAGTCGGTTGGTCGGTCAGTCGGTCAGTCGGTGTGTTGGTCGGTCGGTCGGTCGGTCGGTCGGTCGGTTGGTCGGTCAGTCGGTCAGTCAGTAAGTCGGTCGGTCGGTTGGTCGGTCGGTTGGTCAGTCAGTCAGTCAGTCAGTCAGTCGGACAGTCGGTCGGTCGGTCGGTCGGTTGGTCAGTCGGTCGGTAAGTCGGTAAGTCGGTTGGTCAGTCAGTCGGTCAGACAGTCAGTCAGTCGGTCGGTCGGTCGGTCGGTTGGTCGGTCGGTTGGTCGATCGGTCAGTCGGTCAGTCAGTAAGTCGGTCGGTCGGTTGGTCGGTCGGTTGGTCAGTCAGTCAGTCAGTCAGTCAGACAGTAAGTAAGACTGACTGACTGACTGACCAACCGACCGACCAACCGACCGACCGACCGACCGACTGACTGACTGACTGACCGACTGACTGACCAACCGACTTACCGACTTACCGACCGACTGACCAACCGACCGACCGACCGACCGACTGTCCGACTGACTGACTGACTGACTGACTGACCAACCGACCGACCAACCGACCGACCGACTTACTGACTGACCGACTGACCGACCAACCGACCAACCGACCGACCGACCGACCGACCAACCGACCGACTGACCGACTGTTGGTCAGTCAGTCAGTCAGTCAGTCAATCAGTCAGACAGTCGGTCAGTCGGTCGGTCGGTCGGTCAGTCAGTCAGTCGGTCAGTCAGTCAGTCAGTCAGTCAGTCAGTCAGTCAGTCAGTCGGTCGGTCGGTCGGTCGGTCGGTTGGTCTGTCATTTGGTCAGTCGGTCGGTCGGTCGGTCGGTCGGTCAGTTGGTCAGTCAGTCAGTCAGTCGGTCGGTCGGTCGGTCGGTCGGTCAGTCGGTCAGTCGGTCGGTCGGTCGTCCGGTCGGTCGGTCGGTCGGTCGGTTGGTCTGTCATTTGGTCAGTCGGTCAGTCGGTCGGTCGGTCGGTCGGTCGGACGGTCGGTCGGTCGTTCGGTCAGTCAGTCGGTCGGTTGGTCAGTAAGTCAGTCAGTCGGACAGTCGGTCGGTCGGTCGGTCGATTGGTCAGTCGGTCAGTCAGTAAGTCGGTCGGTCGGTTGGTCGGTTGGTCAGTCGGTTGGTCAGTCAGTCAGTCAGTCAGACAGTCGGTCAGTCGGTCGGTCGGTCGGTCGGCCGGTCGGTCGGTCGGTCGGTCGGTCGTCAGTCGGTCAGTCGGTCAGTCGGTCAGTCGGTCGGTCGGTCAGTCGGTCAGTCGGTCAGTCAGGCAGTCGGTCAGTCGGCCGGTCGGTCGGTCGGTTAGTCGGTAAGTCGGTCGGTCGGTCGGTCGGTCGGTCGATCGGTCAGTCAGTCAGTCGGTCGGTCGGTCAGTCGGTCAGTCGGTTGGTTGGTCGGTCGGTCGGTCGGTCCGTCGGTCGGTTGGTCGGTCAGTCGGTCAGTCAGTAAGTCGGTCGGTCGGTCGGTCGGTCGGTCGGTCGGTCGGTCGGTCGGTCGGTTGGTCGGTCGGTCGGTCAGTCAGTCAGTCAGTCAGTCAGTCAGTCAGTCAGTCAGTCGGTCGGTAGGTCAGTCGGTCAGTCGGTCAGTCGGTCAGTCGGTCAGTCGGACAGTCGGTCAGTCGGTCGGTCGGTCGGTCGGTAGGTCGGTCGGTTGGTCGGTCAGTCAGTCAGTCAGTCAGTCAGTCGGTCGGTCGGTCGGTCGGTCGGTCGGTCGGTCGGTTGGTCTGTCATTTGGTCAGTCAGTCAGTCGGTCGGTCGGTCGGTCAGTCGGACGGTCGGTTGGTCGTTCGGTCAGTCAGTCGGTCGATTGGTAAGTCGGTCAGTCAGTCAGTCAGTCGGTCGGTAGGTCAGTCGGTCAGTCGGTCAGTCGGTCAGTCGGTCAGTCGGACAGTCGGTCATTCGGTCGGTCGGTCGGTCGGTAGGTCGGTCGGTTGGTCAGTAGGTCAGTCAGTCGGTCAGTCGGTCGGTTGGTCGGTCGGTCGGTCGGTCGGTCGGTTGGTCGTTCAGTTGGTCGGTCGGTCGGTCGGTCGGTCGGTTGGTCGGTCGGTCGGTCGGTCAGTCAGTCAGTCAGTCAGTCAGTCAGTCGGTCGGTCGGTCGGTCGGTCGGTCGGTCGGTTGGTCTGTCATTTGGTCAGTCGGTCAGTCGGTCGGTCGGTCGGTCAGTCGGACGGTCGGTTGGTCGTTCGGTCAGTCAGTCGGTCGATTGGTCAGTCGGTCAGTCAGTAAGTCGGTCGGTCGGTTGGTCGGTCGGTTGGTCAGTCAGTCAGTCAGTCAGTCAGTCGGACAGTCGGTCGGTCGGTCGGTCGGTTGGTCAGTCGGTCGGTCGGTCGGTCGTCAGTCGGTCAGTCGGTCAGTCGGTCGGTCGGTCAGTCGGTCAGTCGGTCAGTCAGGCAGTCGGTCAGTCGGCCGGTCGGTCGGTCGGTTAGTCGGTAAGTCGGTCGGTCGGTCGGTCGGTCGGTCGATCGGTCAGTCAGTCAGTCGGTCGGTCGGTCAGTCAGACAGTCGGTCAGTCGGTCGGTCGGTCGGTCGGCCGGTCGGTCGGTCGGTCGGTCGGTCGTCAGTCGGTCAGTCGGTCAGTCGGTCGGTCGGTCAGTCGGTCAGTCGGTCAGTCAGGCAGTCGGTCAGTCGGCCGGTCGGTCGGTCGGTCGGTCGGTCGGTCGATCGGTCAGTCAGTCAGTCGGTCGGTCGGTCAGTCGGTCAGTCGGTCGGTTGGTCGGTCGGTCGGTCGGTCAGTCGGTCGGTTGGTCGGTCAGTCGGTCAGTCAGTAAGTCGGTCGGTCGGTTGGTCGGTCGGTTGGTCAGTCTGTCAGTCAGTCAGTCAGTCGGACAGTCGGTCGGTCGGTCGGTCGGTTGGTCAGTCGGTCGGTAAGTCGGTAAGTCGGTTGGTCAGTCAGTCGGTCAGTCAGTCAGTCAGTCGGTCGGTCGGTCGGTCGGTTGGTCGGTCAGTTGGTCAGTCAGTCAGTCAGTCGGTCGGTCGGTCGGTCGGTCGGTCGGTCAGTCGGTCGGTCGGTCGGTCGGTCGGTCGGTTGGTCAGTCGGTCGGTAAGTCGGTAAGTCGGTTGGTCAGTCAGTCGGTCAGACAGTCAGTCAGTCGGTCGGTCGGTCAGTCAGTCAGTCAGTCGGTCGGTCGGTCGGTCGGTCGGTCGGTCGGTTGGTCGGTCGGTTGGTCAGTCAGTCAGACAGTCAGTCAGTCGGACAGTCCGTCGGTCGGTCGGTCGGTCGTTTGGTCAGTCAGTCAGTCAGTCAGTCAGTCAGCCGGTCGGTCGGTCGGTCGGTCGGTCGGTCGGTCGGTCAGTCGGTCGGTCGGTCGGTCGGTCGGTCGGTCGGTCGGTCGGTCGGTTGGTCAGTCAGTAAGTCAGTCAGTAAGTCGGTCAGTCGGTCGGTCGGTCGGTCGGTCGGTCGGTCGGTCGATCGGTCAGTCAGTCAGTCAGTCGGTCGGTCGGTCGGTCGATCGGTTGGTCAGTCAATCAGTCGGTCGGTTAGTCGGTAAGTCGGTCGGTCGGTCGGTCGGTCGGTCGATCGGTCAGTCAGTCAGTCGGTCGGTCGGTCAGTCGGTCAGTCGGTCGGTTGGTCAGTCGGTCGGTCGGTCGGTCGGTCGGTTGGTCAGTCGGTCAGTCGGTCGGTCGGTCCGACCGACTGACTGACTGACTGACCAACTGACCGACCGACTGACCGACCGACCGACTGACTGACTGACCGATCGACCGACCGACCGACCGACCGACCGACTGACTGACTGACTGACCGACCGACCGACCGACTGACTGACTGACTGACCGACTGACTGACCAACCGACTTACCGACTTACCGACCGACTGACCAACCGACCGACCGACCGACCGACTGTCCGACTGACTGACTGACTGACTGACTGACCAACCGACCGACCAACCGACCGACCGACTTACTGACTGACCGACTGACCGACCAACCGACCAACCGACCGACCGACCGACCGACCAACCGACCGACTGACCGACTGTTGGTCAGTCAGTCAGTCAGTCAGTCAGTCAATCAGTCAGACAGTCGGTCAGTCGGTCGGTCGGTCGGTCAGTCAGTCAGTCGGTCAGTCAGTCAGTCAGTCAGTCAGTCAGTCAGTCAGTCAGTCGGTCGGTCGGTCGGTCGGTCGGTTGGTCTGTCATTTGGTCAGGCGGTCGGTCGGTCGGTCGGTCGGTCAGTTGGTCAGTCAGTCAGTCAGTCGGTCGGTCGGTCGGTCGGTCGGTCAGTCGGTCAGTCGGTCGGTCGGTCGTCCGGTCGGTCAGTCGGTCGGTCGGTCGGTTGGTCGGTCGGTCGGTCGGTCAGTCAGTCAGTAAGTCAGTCAGTCAGTCGGTCAGTCGGTCGGTCGGTCGGTCGGTCGGTCGGTCGGTTGGTCTGTCATTTGGTCAGTCGGTCAGTCGGTCGGTCGGCCGGTCGGTCGGACGGTCGGTCGGTCGTTCGGTCAGTCAGTCGATCGATTGGTCAGTCGGTCAGTCAGTAAGTCGGTCGGTCGGTGTGTCGGTTGGTCGGTCGGTTGGTCAGTCAGTCAGTCAGTCAGTCAGTCGGACAGTCGGTCGGTCGGTCGGTCGGTTGGTCAGTCGGTCAGTAAGTCAGTCAGTCAGTCAGTCAATCAGTCAGACAGTCGGTCAGTTGGTCGGTCGGTCGGTCGGCCGGTCGGTCGGTCGGTCGGTCGGTCGTCAGTCGGTCAGTCGGTCAGTCGGTCAGTCGGTCGGTCGGTCAGTCGGTCAGTCGGTCAGTCAGGCAGTCGGTCAGTCGGTCGGTCGGTCGGTCGGTCAGTTGGTCAGTCAGTCAGTCAGTCGGTCGGTCGGTCGGTCGGTCGGTCAGTCGGTCAGTCGGTCGGTCGGTCGTCCGGTCGGTCGGTCGGTCGGTCGGTCGGTTGGTCGGTCGGTCGGTCGGTCAGTCAGTCAGTAAGTCAGTCAGTCAGTCGGTCAGTCGGTCGGTCGGTCGGTCGGTCGGTCGGTCGGTTGGTCTGTCATTTGGTCAGTCGGTCAGTCGGTCGGTCGGTCGGTCGGTCGGACGGTCGGTCGGTCGTTCGGTCAGTCAGTCGGTCGATTGGTCAGTCGGTCAGTCAGTAAGTCGGTCGGTCGGTTGGTCGGTTGGTCAGTCGGTTGGTCAGTCAGTCAGTCAGTCGGACAGTCGGTCGGTCGGTCGGTCGGTTGGTCAGTCGGTCAGTAAGTCAGTCAGTCAGTCAGTCAATCAGTCAGACAGTCGGTCAGTCGGTCGGTCGGTCGGTCGGCCGGTCGATCGGTCGGTCGGTCGGTCGTCGGTCGGTCAGTCGGTCAGTCGGTCAGTCGGTCGGTCGGTCAGTCGGTCAGTCGGTCAGTCAGGCAGTCGGTCAGTCGGCCGGTCGGTCGGTCGGTTAGTCGGTAAGTCGGTCGGTCGGTCGGTCGGTCGGTCGATCGGTCAGTCAGTCAGTCGGTCGGTCGGTCAGTCGGTCAGTCGGTTGGTTGGTCGGTCGGTCGGTCGGTCCGTCGGTCGGTTGGTCGGTCAGTCGGTCAGTCAGTAAGTCGGTCGGTCGGTCGGTCGGTCGGTCGGTCGGTCGGTCGGTCGGTCGGTTGGTCGGTCGGTCGGTCAGTCAGTCAGTCAGTCAGTCAGTCAGTCAGTCAGTCGGTCGGTAGGTCAGTCGGTCAGTCGGTCAGTCGGTCAGTCGGTCAGTCGGACAGTCGGTCAGTCGGTCGGTCGGTCGGTCGGTAGGTCGGTCGGTTGGTCGGTCAGTCAGTCAGTCAGTCAGTCAGTCGGTCGGTCGGTCGGTCGGTCGGTCGGTCGGTCGGTTGGTCTGTCATTTGGTCAGTCAGTCAGTCGGTCGGTCGGTCGGTCAGTCGGACGGTCGGTTGGTCGTTCGGTCAGTCAGTCGGTCGATTGGTCAGTCGGTCAGTCAGTCAGTCAGTCGGTCGGTAGGTCAGTCGGTCAGTCGGTCAGTCGGTCAGTCGGTCAGTCGGACAGTCGGTCAGTCGGTCGGTCGGTCGGTCGGTAGGTCGGTCGGTTGGTCAGTAGGTCAGTCAGTCGGTCAGTCGGTCGGTTGGTCGGTCGGTCGGTCGGTCGGTCGGTTGGTCGTTCAGTTGGTCGGTCGGTCGGTCGGTCGGTCGGTTGGTCGGTCGGTCGGTCGGTCAGTCAGTCAGTCAGTCAGTCAGTCAGTCGGTCAGTCGGTCGGTCGGTCGGTCAGTCGGACGGTCAGTTGGTCGTTCGGTCAGTCAGTCGGTCGATTGGTCAGTCGGTCAGTCAGTAAGTCGGTCGGTCGGTTGGTCGGTCGGTTGGTCAGTCAGTCAGTCAGTCAGTCAGTCGGTCGGTCGGTCGGTCGGTCGGTCGGTCGGTCGGTTGGTCTGTCATTTGGTCAGTCAGTCAGTCGGTCGGTCGGTCGGTCAGTCGGACGGTCGGTTGGTCGTTCGGTCAGTCAGTCGGTCGATTGGTCAGTCGGTCAGTCAGTCAGTCAGTCGGTCGGTAGGTCAGTCGGTCAGTCGGTCAGTCGGTCAGTCGGTCAGTCGGACAGTCGGTCAGTCGGTCGGTCGGTCGGTCGGTAGGTCGGTCGGTTGGTCAGTAGGTCAGTCAGTCGGTCAGTCGGTCGGTTGGTCGGTCGGTCGGTCGGTCGGTCGGTTGGTCGTTCAGTTGGTCGGTCGGTCGGTCGGTCGGTCGGTTGGTCGGTCGGTCGGTCGGTCAGTCAGTCAGTCAGTCAGTCAGTCAGTCGGTCAGTCGGTCGGTCGGTCGGTCAGTCGGACGGTCAGTTGGTCGTTCGGTCAGTCAGTCGGTCGATTGGTCAGTCGGTCAG
>JAQYXR010000027.1:90000-95000 GCA_030545055.2 Neoaliturus tenellus | reverse complement strand
GTCAGTCGGTCAGTCGGTCAGTCGGTCGGTCGGTCAATCGGTCAGTCGGTCAGTCAGGCAGTCGGTCAGTCGGCCGGTCGGTCGGTCGGTTAGTCGGTAAGTCGGTCGGTCGGTCGGTCGGTCGGTCGATCGGTCAGTCAGTCAGTCGGTCGGTCGGTCAGTCGGTCAGTCGGTCGGTTGGTCGGTCGGTCGGTCGGTCGGTCGGTTGGTCGGTCAGTCGGTCAGTCAGTAAGTCGGTCGGTCGGTCGGTCGGTCGGTCGGTCGGTCGGTCGGTCGGTCGGTTGGTCGGTCGGTCGGTCAGTCAGTCAGTCAGTCAGTCAGTCAGTCAGTCAGTCGGTCGGTAGGTCAGTCGGTCAGTCGGTCAGTCGGTCAGTCGGTCAGTCGGACAGTCGGTCAGTCGGTCGGTCGGTCGGTCGGTAGGTCGGTCGGTTGGTCAGTAGGTCAGTCAGTCGGTCAGTCGGTCGGTTGGTCGGTCGGTCGGTCGGTCGGTCGGTTGGTCGTTCAGTTGGTCGGTCGGTCGGTCGGTCGGTCGGTTGGTCGGTCGGCGGTCGGTCAGTCAGTCAGTCAGTCAGTCAGTCGGTCGGTCGGTCGGTCGGTCGGTCGGTCGGTCGATTGGTCTGTCATTTGGTCAGTCGGTCAGTCGGTCGGTCGGTCGGTCAGTCGGACGGTCGGTTGGTCGTTCGGTCAGTCAGTCGGTCGATTGGTCAGTCGGTCAGTCAGTAAGTCGGTCGGTCGGTTGGTCGGTCGGTTGGTCAGTCAGTCAGTCAGTCAGTCAGTCGGACAGTCGGTCGGTCGGTCGGTCGGTTGGTCAGTCGGTCGGTCGATCGGTCGTCAGTCGGTCAGTCGGTCAGTCGGTCGGTCGGTCAGTCCGTCAGTCGGTCAGTCAGGCAGTCGGTCAGTCGGCCGGTCGGTCGGTCGGTTAGTCGGTAAGTCGGTCGGTCGGTCGGTCGGTCGGTCGATCGGTCAGTCAGTCAGTCGGTCGGCCGGTCAGTCAGACAGTCGGTCAGTCGGTCGGTCGGTCGGTCGGCCGGTCGGTCGGTCGGTCGGTCGGTCGTCAGTCGGTCAGTCGGTCAGTCGGTCGGTCGGTCAGTCGGTCAGTCGGTCAGTCAGGCAGTCGGTCAGTCGGCCGGTCGGTCGGTCGGTCGGTCGGTCGGTCGATCGGTCAGTCAGTCAGTCGGTCGGTCGGTCAGTCGGTCAGTCGGTCAGTTGGTCGGTCGGTCGGTCGGTCAGTCGGTCGGTTGGTCGGACAGTCGGTCAGTCAGTAAGTCGGTCGGTCGGTTGGTCGGTCGGTTGGTCAGTCAGTCAGTCAGTCAGTCAGTCGGACAGTCGGTCGGTCGGTCGGTCGGTTGGTCAGTCGGTCGGTAAGTCGGTAAGTCGGTTGGTCAGTCAGTCAGTCAGTCGGTCGGTCGGTCGGTCGGTCGGTTGGTCGGTCAGTTGGTCAGTCAGTCAGTCAGTCGGTCGGTCGGTCGGTCGGTCGGTCGGTCAGTCGGTCAGTCGGTCGGTCGGTCGGTCGGTTGGTCAGTCGGTCGGTAAGTCGGTAAGTCGGTTGGTCAGTCAGTCGGTCAGACAGTCAGTAAGTCGGTCGGTCGGTCAGTCGGTCAGTCGGTCGGTTGGTCGGTCGGTCGGTCGGTCAGTCGGTCGGTTGGTCGGTCAGTCGGTCAGTCAGTAAGTCGGTCGGTCGGTTGGTCGGTCGGTTGGTCAGTCAGTCAGTCAGTCAGTCAGTCGGACAGTCGGTCGGTCGGTCGGTCGGTTGGTCAGTCGGTCGGTAAGTCGGTAAGTCGGTTGGTCAGTCAGTCGGTCAGTCAGTCAGTCAGTCGGTCGGTCGGTCGGTCGGTTGGTCGGTCAGTTGGTCAGTCAGTCAGTCAGTCGGTCGGTCGGTCGGTCGGTCGGTCGGTCAGTCGGTCAGTCGGTCGGTCGGTCGGTCGGTTGGTCAGTCGGTCGGTAAGTCGGTAAGTCGGTTGGTCAGTCAGTCGGTCAGACAGTCAGTCAGTCGGTCGGTCGGTCAGTCAGTCAGTCAGTCGGTCGGTCGGTCGGTCGGTCGGTCGGTCGGTTGGTCGGTCGGTTGGTCAGTCAGTCAGACAGTCAGTCAGTCGGACAGTCCGTCGGTCGGTCGGTCGGTCGTTTGGTCAGTCAGTCAGTCAGTCAGTCAGTCAGCCGGTCGGTCGGTCGGTCGGTCGGTCGGTCGGTCGGTCAGTCGGTCGGTCGGTCGGTCGGTCGGTCGGTCGGTCGGTCGGTCGGTTGGTCAGTCAGTAAGTCAGTCAGTAAGTCGGTCAGTCGGTCGGTCGGTCGGTCGGTCGGTCGGTCGGTCGATCGGTCAGTCAGTCAGTCAGTCGGTCGGTCGGTCGGTCGATCGGTTGGTCAGTCAATCAGTCGGTCGGTTAGTCGGTAAGTCGGTCGGTCGGTCGGTCGGTCGGTCGATCGGTCAGTCAGTCAGTCGGTCGGTCGGTCAGTCGGTCAGTCGGTCGGTTGGTCAGTCGGTCGGTCGGTCGGTCGGTCGGTTGGTCAGTCGGTCAGTCGGTCGGTCGGTCCGATCGACTGACTGACTGACTGACCAACTGACCGACCGACTGACCGACCGACCGACTGACTGACTGACCGATCGACCGACCGACCGACCGACCGACCGACTGACTGACTGACTGACCGACCGACCGACCGACTGACTGACTGACTGACCGACTGACTGACCAACCGACTTACCGACTTACCGACCGACTGACCAACCGACCGACCGACCGACCGACTGTCCGACTGACTGACTGACTGACTGACTGACCAACCGACCGACCAACCGACCGACCGACTTACTGACTGACCGACTGACCGACCAACCGACCAACCGACCGACCGACCGACCGACCAACCGACCGACTGACCGACTGTTGGTCAGTCAGTCAGTCAGTCAGTCAGTCAATCAGTCAGACAGTCGGTCAGTCGGTCGGTCGGTCGGTCAGTCAGTCAGTCGGTCAGTCAGTCAGTCAGTCAGTCAGTCAGTCAGTCAGTCGGTCGGTCGGTCGGTCGGTCGGTTGGTCTGTCATTTGGTCAGGCGGTCGGTCGGTCGGTCGGTCGGTCAGTTGGTCAGTCAGTCAGTCAGTCGGTCGGTCGGTCGGTCGGTCGGTCAGTCGGTCAGTCGGTCGGTCGGTCGTCCGGTCGGTCAGTCGGTCGGTCGGTCGGTTGGTCGGTCGGTCGGTCGGTCAGTCAGTCAGTAAGTCAGTCAGTCAGTCGGTCAGTCGGTCGGTCGGTCGGTCGGTCGGTCGGTCGGTTGGTCTGTCATTTGGTCAGTCGGTCAGTCGGTCGGTCGGCCGGTCGGTCGGACGGTCGGTCGGTCGTTCGGTCAGTCAGTCGATCGATTGGTCAGTCGGTCAGTCAGTAAGTCGGTCGGTCGGTGTGTCGGTTGGTCGGTCGGTTGGTCAGTCAGTCAGTCAGTCAGTCAGTCGGACAGTCGGTCGGTCGGTCGGTCGGTTGGTCAGTCGGTCAGTAAGTCAGTCAGTCAGTCAGTCAATCAGTCAGACAGTCGGTCAGTTGGTCGGTCGGTCGGTCGGCCGGTCGGTCGGTCGGTCGGTCGGTCGTCAGTCGGTCAGTCGGTCAGTCGGTCAGTCGGTCGGTCGGTCAGTCGGTCAGTCGGTCAGTCAGGCAGTCGGTCAGTCGGTCGGTCGGTCGGTCGGTCAGTTGGTCAGTCAGTCAGTCAGTCGGTCGGTCGGTCGGTCGGTCGGTCAGTCGGTCAGTCGGTCGGTCGGTCGTCCGGTCGGTCGGTCGGTCGGTCGGTCGGTTGGTCGGTCGGTCGGTCGGTCAGTCAGTCAGTAAGTCAGTCAGTCAGTCGGTCAGTCGGTCGGTCGGTCGGTCGGTCGGTCGGTCGGTTGGTCTGTCATTTGGTCAGTCGGTCAGTCGGTCGGTCGGTCGGTCGGTCGGACGGTCGGTCGGTCGTTCGGTCAGTCAGTCGGTCGATTGGTCAGTCGGTCAGTCAGTAAGTCGGTCGGTCGGTTGGTCGGTTGGTCAGTCGGTTGGTCAGTCAGTCAGTCAGTCGGACAGTCGGTCGGTCGGTCGGTCGGTTGGTCAGTCGGTCAGTAAGTCAGTCAGTCAGTCAGTCAATCAGTCAGACAGTCGGTCAGTCGGTCGGTCGGTCGGTCGGCCGGTCGATCGGTCGGTCGGTCGGTCGTCGGTCGGTCAGTCGGTCAGTCGGTCAGTCGGTTGGTCGGTCAGTCGGTCAGTCGGTCAGTCAGGCAGTCGGTCAGTCGGCCGGTCGGTCGGTCGGTTAGTCGGTAAGTCGGTCGGTCGGTCGGTCGGTCGGTCGATCGGTCAGTCAGTCAGTCGGTCGGTCGGTCAGTCGGTCAGTCGGTTGGTTGGTCGGTCGGTCGGTCGGTCCGTCGGTCGGTTGGTCGGTCAGTCGGTCAGTCAGTAAGTCGGTCGGTCGGTCGGTCGGTCGGTCGGTCGGTCGGTCGGTCGGTCGGTTGGTCGGTCGGTCGGTCAGTCAGTCAGTCAGTCAGTCAGTCAGTCAGTCAGTCGGTCGGTAGGTCAGTCGGTCAGTCGGTCAGTCGGTCAGTCGGTCAGTCGGACAGTCGGTCAGTCGGTCGGTCGGTCGGTCGGTAGGTCGGTCGGTTGGTCGGTCAGTCAGTCAGTCAGTCAGTCAGTCGGTCGGTCGGTCGGTCGGTCGGTCGGTCGGTCGGTTGGTCTGTCATTTGGTCAGTCAGTCAGTCGGTCGGTCGGTCGGTCAGTCGGACGGTCGGTTGGTCGTTCGGTCAGTCAGTCGGTCGATTGGTCAGTCGGTCAGTCAGTCAGTCAGTCGGTCGGTAGGTCAGTCGGTCAGTCGGTCAGTCGGTCAGTCGGTCAGTCGGACAGTCGGTCAGTCGGTCGGTCGGTCGGTCGGTAGGTCGGTCGGTTGGTCAGTAGGTCAGTCAGTCGGTCAGTCGGTCGGTTGGTCGGTCGGTCGGTCGGTCGGTCGGTTGGTCGTTCAGTTGGTCGGTCGGTCGGTCGGTCGGTCGGTTGGTCGGTCGGTCGGTCGG
>JAQYXR010000027.1:82500-87500 GCA_030545055.2 Neoaliturus tenellus | reverse complement strand
AGTCAGTCAGTCAGTCAGTCAGTCGGACAGTCGGTCGGTCGGTCGGTCGGTTGGTCAGTCGGTCAGTAAGTCAGTCAGTCAGTCAGTCAATCAGTCAGACAGTCGGTCAGTCGGTCGGTCGGTCGGTCGGCCGGTCGGTCGGTCGGTCGGTCGGTCGTCAGTCGGTCAGTCGGTCAGTCGGTCAGTCGGTCGGTCGGTCAATCGGTCAGTCGGTCAGTCAGGCAGTCGGTCAGTCGGCCGGTCGGTCGGTCGGTTAGTCGGTAAGTCGGTCGGTCGGTCGGTCGGTCGGTCGATCGGTCAGTCAGTCAGTCGGTCGGTCGGTCAGTCGGTCAGTCGGTCGGTTGGTCGGTCGGTCGGTCGGTCGGTCGGTTGGTCGGTCAGTCGGTCAGTCAGTAAGTCGGTCGGTCGGTCGGTCGGTCGGTCGGTCGGTCGGTCGGTCGGTCGGTCGGTCGGTCGGTTGGTCGGTCGGTCGGTCAGTCAGTCAGTCAGTCAGTCAGTCAGTCAGTCAGTCGGTCGGTAGGTCAGTCGGTCAGTCGGTCAGTCGGTCAGTCGGTCAGTCGGACAGTCGGTCAGTCGGTCGGTCGGTCGGTCGGTAGGTCGGTCGGTTGGTCAGTAGGTCAGTCAGTCGGTCAGTCGGTCGGTTGGTCGGTCGGTCGGTCGGTCGGTCGGTTGGTCGTTCAGTTGGTCGGTCGGTCGGTCGGTCGGTCGGTTGGTCGGTCGGCGGTCGGTCAGTCAGTCAGTCAGTCAGTCAGTCAGTCGGTCGGTCGGTCGGTCGGTCGGTCAGTCGGTCGATTGGTCTGTCATTTGGTCAGTCGGTCAGTCGGTCGGTCGGTCGGTCAGTCGGACGGTCGGTTGGTCGTTCGGTCAGTCAGTCGGTCGATTGGTCAGTCGGTCAGTCAGTAAGTCGGTCGGTCGGTTGGTCGGTCGGTTGGTCAGTCAGTCAGTCAGTCAGTCAGTCGGACAGTCGGTCGGTCGGTCGGTCGGTTGGTCAGTCGGTCGGTCGATCGGTCGTCAGTCGGTCAGTCGGTCAGTCGGTCGGTCGGTCAGTCCGTCAGTCGGTCAGTCAGGCAGTCGGTCAGTCGGCCGGTCGGTCGGTCGGTTAGTCGGTTAGTCGGTCGGTCGGTCGGTCGGTCGGTCGATCGGTCAGTCAGTCAGTCGGTCGGCCGGTCAGTCAGACAGTCGGTCAGTCGGTCGGTCGGTCGGTCGGCCGGTCGGTCGGTCGGTCGGTCGGTCGTCAGTCGGTCAGTCGGTCAGTCGGTCGGTCGGTCAGTCGGTCAGTCGGTCAGTCAGGCAGTCGGTCAGTCGGCCGGTCGGTCGGTCGGTCGGTCGGTCGGTCGATCGGTCAGTCAGTCAGTCGGTCGGTCGGTCAGTCGGTCAGTCGGTCAGTTGGTCGGTCGGTCGGTCGGTCAGTCGGTCGGTTGGTCGGACAGTCGGTCAGTCAGTAAGTCGGTCGGTCGGTTGGTCGGTCGGTTGGTCAGTCAGTCAGTCAGTCAGTCAGTCGGACAGTCGGTCGGTCGGTCGGTCGGTTGGTCAGTCGGTCGGTAAGTCGGTAAGTCGGTTGGTCAGTCAGTCAGTCAGTCGGTCGGTCGGTCGGTCGGTCGGTTGGTCGGTCAGTTGGTCAGTCAGTCAGTCGGTCGGTCGGTCGGTCGGTCGGTCGGTCAGTCGGTCAGTCGGTCGGTCGGTCGGTCGGTTGGTCAGTCGGTCGGTAAGTCGGTAAGTCGGTTGGTCAGTCAGTCGGTCAGACAGTCAGTAAGTCGGTCGGTCGGTCGGTCGGTTGGTCGGTCGGTTGGTCGATCGGTCAGTCGGTCAGTCAGTAAATCGGTCGGTCGGTTGGTCGGTCGGTTGGTCAGTCAGTCAGTCAGTCAGTCAGTCGGACAGTCGGTCGGTCGGTCGGTCGGTTGGTCAGTCGGTCGGTAAGTCGGTAAGTCGGTTGGTCAGTCAGTCGGTCAGTCAGTCAGTCAGTCAGTCGGTCGGTCGGTCGGTTGGTCGGTCGGTTGGTCAGTCAGTCAGTCAGTCGGTCGGTCGGTCGGTCGGTCGGTCGGTCGGTCGGTCGGTTGGTCGGTCGGTTGGTCAGTCAGTCAGTCAGTCGGTCGGTCAGTCGGTCGGTCGGTCGGTAGGTCGGTCGGTTGGTCAGTCGGTCAGTAAGTAAGTCAGTCAGTCAGTCAGTCAGTCAGTTGGTCGGTCGGTCGATCGGTCGGTCGGTCGGTCAGTCGGTCGGTCGGTCGGTCAGTCGGTCGGTCGGCCGGTCGGTCAGTCGGTCAGTCAGTAAGTCGGTCGGTCGGTCAGTCGGTAGGTCGGTCGGTTGGTCAGTCAGTCAGTCAGTCAGTCAGTCGGTCGGTCAGTCGGTAAGTCGGTCGGTCGGTCGGTCGATCGGTCAGTCAGTCAGTCGGTCGGTCGGTCAGTTGGTGAGTCGGTCGGTCGGTTGGTCGGTCGGTTGGTCGGTCAGTCGGTCGGTTTGTCGGTTGGTCGGTCGGTTGGTCAGTCAGTCAGTCAGTCAGTCAGTCGGTCAGTCGGTCGGTCGGTCGGTCGGTCGAACGGTCGGTCGGTCGGTCGGTTGGTCGGTCGGTCGGTCGGTCGGTTGGTCTGTCAGTCGGTCAGTCAGTCGGTCGGTCGGTCGGTCGGTCGGTCGGTCGGTCGGTCGGTCGGTCGGTCGGTCAGTCGGTCTGTCGGTCGGTCGGTCGGTCGATCGGTCAGTCAGTCAGTTGGTCGGTCGGTCAGTCGGTCAGTCGGTCAGTCGGTCAGTCGGTCAGTCGGACAGTCGGTCAGTCGGTCGGTCGGTCGGTCGGTCGGTTGGTCAGTCAGTCGGTCGGTCGGTCGGTTGGTCGGTCAGTCGGTCAGTCAGTAAGTCGGTCGGTCGGTCGGTCGGTTGGTCGGTCGGTTGGTCAGTCAGTCAGTCAGTCAGTCAGTCGGACAGTCGGTCGAACGGTCGGACGGTCGGTCGGTCGGTCGGTCGGTCGGTTGGTCGGTCGGTTGGTCAGTCAGTCAGTCAGTCAGTCAGTCGGTCAGTCGGTCGGTCGGTCGGTCGGTCAGTCGGTCGGTCGGTCGGTCGGTCGGTCGGTTGGTCGGTCGTCTGGTCGGTCAGTCGGTCAGTCAGTAAGTCGGTCGGTCGGTCGATCGGTAGGTCGGTCGGTTGGTCAGTCAGTCAGTCAGTCGGTCGGTCAGTTGGTAAGTCGGTCGGTCGGTAGGTCGATCGGTCAGTCAGTCAGTCGGTCGGTCGGTCAGTCGGTCAGTCGGTTGGTTGGTCGGTCGGTCGGTTGGTCGGTCAGTCGGTCAGTCAGTAAGTCGGTCGGTCGGTTGGTCGGTCGGTTGGTCAGTCAGTCAGTCAGTCAGTCAGTCGGAAAGTCCGTCGGTCGGTCGGTCGGTCGTTTGGTCAGTCAGTCAGTCAGTCAGTCAGTCAGCCGGTCGGTCGGTCGGTCGGTCGGTCGGTCGGTCGGTCGGTCGGTCAGTCGGTCGGTCGGTCGGTCGGTCGGTCGGTCGGTCGGTCGGTCGGTCAGTCAGTCAGTAAGTCAGTCAGTAAGTCGGTCAGTCGGTCGGTCGGTCGGTCGGTCGGTCGGTCGATCGGTCAGTCAGTCAGTCAGTCGGTCGGTCGGTCGGTCGGTCGGTTGGTCGGTCAGTCAGTCAGTCAGTCAGTCAGTCGGTCAGTCAGTCAGTCAGTCAGTCAGTCGGTCAGTCAGTAAGTCGGTCGGTCGGTTTGTCGGTCGGTTGGTCAGTCAGTCAGTCAGTCAGTCAGTCGGACAGTCCGTCGGTCGGTCGGTCGGTCGTTTGGTCAGTCAGTCAGTCAGTCAGTCAGTCAGCCGGTCGGTCGGTCGGTCGGTCGGTCGGTCGGTCGGTCGGTCGGTCGGTCGGTCGGTCGGTCAGTCGGTCGGTCGGTCGGTCGGTCGGTCGGTCGGTCGGTCGGTCGGTCAGTCAGTCAGTAAGTCAGTCAGTAAGTCGGTCGGTCGGTCGGTCGGTCGGTCGGTCGGTCGGTCGGTCGATCGGTCAGTCAGTCAGTCAGTCAGTCAGTCAGTCAGTCGGTCGGTAGGTCAGTCGGTCAGTCGGTCAGTCGGTCAGTCGGTCAGTCGGACAGTCGGTCAGTCGGTCGGTCGGTCGGTCGGTAGGTCGGTCGGTCGGTCAGTAGGTCAGTCAGTCGGTCAGTCGGTCGGTTGGTCGGTCGGTCGGTCGGTCGGTCGGTTGGTCCTTCAGTTGGTCGGTCGGTCGGTCGGTCGGTCGGTTGGTCGGTCGGTCGGTCGGTCAGTCAGTCAGTCAGTCAGTCAGTCAGTCGGTCGGTCGGTCGGTCGGTCGGTCGGTCGGTTGGTCTGTCATTTGGTCAGTCGGTCAGTCGGTCGGTTGGTCGGTCAGTCGGTCAGTCAGTAAGTCGGTCGGTCGGTCGGTCGGTCGGTCGGTCGGTCGGTCGGTCGGTCGGTTGGTCGGTCGGTCGGTCAGTCAGTCAGTCAGTCAGTCAGTCAGTCAGTCGGTCGGTAGGTCAGTCGGTCAGTCGGTCAGTCGGTCAGTCGGTCAGTCGGACAGTCGGTCAGTCGGTCGGTCGGTCGGTCGGTAGGTCGGTCGGTTGGTCAGTAGGTCAGTCAGTCGGTCAGTCGGTCGGTTGGTCGGTCGGTCGGTCGGTCGGTCGGTTGGTCGTTCAGTTGGTCGGTCGGTCGGTCGGTCGGTCGGTTGGTCGGTCGGTCGGTCGGTCAGTCAGTCAGTCAGTCAGTCAGTCAGTCGGTCGGTCGGTCGGTCGGTTGGTCGGTCGGTTGGTCTGTCATTTGGTCAGTCGGTCAGTCGGTCGGTCGGTCGGTCAGTCGGACGGTCGGTTGGTCGTTCGGTCAGTCAGTCGGTCGATTGGTCAGTCGGTCAGTCAGTAAGTCGGTCGGTCGGTTGGTCGGTCGGTTGATCAGTCAGTCAGTCAGTCAGTCAGTCGGACAGTCGGTCGGTCGGTCGGTCGGTTGGTCAGTCGGTCGGTCGGTCGGTCGTCAGACGGTCAGTCGGTCAGTCGGTCGGTCGGTCAGTCGGTCAGTCGGTCA
>JAQYXR010000027.1:75000-77500 GCA_030545055.2 Neoaliturus tenellus | reverse complement strand
CCGGTCGGTCGGTCGGTTAATCAGTAAGTCGGTCGGTCGGTCGGTCGGTCGGTCGATCGGTCAGTCAGTCAGTCGGTCGGTCGGTCAGTCAGACAGTCGGTCCGTCGGTCGGTCGGTCGGTCGGCCGGTCGGTCGGTCGGTCGGTCGGTCGTCAGTCGGTCAGTCGGTCAGTCGGTCGGTCGGTCAGTCGGTCAGTCAGGCAGTCGGTCAGTCGGCCGGTCGGTCGGTCGGTCGGTCGGTCGGTCGATCGGTCAGTCAGTCAGTCGGTCGGTCGGTCAGTCGGTCAGTCGGTCGGTTGGTCGGTCGGTCGGTCGGTCAGTCGGTCGGTTGGTCGGTCAGTCGGTCAGTCAGTAAGTCGGTCGGTCGGTTGGTCGGTCGGTTGGTCAGTCAGTCAGTCAGTCAGTCAGTCGGACAGTCGGTCGGTCGGTCGGTCGGTTGGTCAGTCGGTCGGTAAGTCGGTAAGTCGGTTGGTCAGTCAGTCAGTCAGTCGGTCGGTCGGTCGGTCGGTCGGTTGGTCGGTCAGTTGGTCAGTCAGTCAGTCAGTCGGTCGGTCGGTCGGTCGGTCGGTCGGTCAGTCGGTCAGTCGGTCGGTTGGTCGGTCGGTTGGTCAGTCGGTCGGTAAGTCGGTAAGTCGGTTGGTCAGTCAGTCGGTCAGACAGTCAGTAAGTCGGTCGGTCGGTCGGTCGGTTGGTCGGTCGGTTGGTCGATCGGTCAGTCGGTCAGTCAGTAAGTCGGTCGGTCGGTTGGTCGGTCGGTTGGTCAGTCAGTCAGTCAGTCAGTCAGTCGGACAGTCGGTCGGTCGGTCGGTCGGTTGGTCAGTCGGTCGGTAAGTCGGTAAGTCGGTTGGTCAGTCAGTCGGTCAGTCAGTCAGTCAGTCAGTCGGTCGGTCGGTCGGTTGGTCGGTCGGTTGGTCAGTCAGTCAGTCAGTCGGTCGGTCGGTCGGTCGGTCGGTCGGTCGGTCGGTCGGTTGGTCGGTCGGTTGGTCAGTCAGTCAGTCAGTCGGTCGGTCAGTCGGTCGGTCGGTCGGTAGGTCGGTCGGTTGGTCAGTCGGTCAGTAAGTAAGTCAGTCAGTCAGTCAGTCAGTCAGTTGGTCGGTCGGTCGATCGGTCGGTCGGTCGGTCAGTCGGTCGGTCGGTCGGTCAGTCGGTCGGTCGGCCGGTCGGTCAGTCGGTCGGTCGGTTGGTCGGTCGGTCGGTCGGTTGGTCGGTCGGTTGGTCGGTCAGTTGGTCAGTCAGTAAGTCGGTCGGTCGGTCAGTCGGTAGGTCGGTCGGTTGGTCAGTCAGTCAGTCAGTCAGTCAGTCGGTCGGTCAGTCGGTAAGTCGGTCGGTCGGTCGGTCGATCGGTCAGTCAGTCAGTCGGTCGGTCGGTCAGTCGGTGAGTCGGTCGGTCGGTTGGTCGGTCGGTTGGTCGGTCAGTCGGTCGGTTTGTCGGTTGGTCGGTCGGTTGGTCAGTCAGTCAGTCAGTCAGTCAGTCGGTCAGTCGGTCGGTCGGTCGGTCGGTCGAACGGTCGGTCGGTCGGTCGGTTGGTCGGTCGGTCGGTCGGTCGGTTGGTCTGTCAGTCGGTCAGTCAGTCGGTCGGTCGGTCGGTCGGTCGGTCGGTCGGTCGGTCGGTCGGTCGGTCGGTCAGTCGGTCTGTCGGTCGGTCGGTCGGTCGATCGGTCAGTCAGTCAGTTGGTCGGTCGGTCAGTCGGTCAGTCGGTCAGTCGGTCAGTCGGTCAGTCGGACAGTCGGTCAGTCGGTCGGTCGGTCGGTCGGTAGGTCGGTCGGTTGGTCAGTCGGTCAGTCAGTCGGTCAGTCGGCCGGTTGGTCGGTCGGTCGGTCGGTCGGTCGGTTGGTCGTTCAGTTGGTCGGTCGGTCGGTCGGTCGGTCGGTTTGTCGGTCAGTCAGTCAGTCAGTCAGTCGGTCAGTCGGTCAGTCGTTCGGTCGGTCGGTCGGTCGGTCGGTCGGTCGGTCGGTCGGTCGGTTGGTCGGTCGGTTGGTCAGTCAGTCGGTCGGTCGGTCGGTTGGCCGGTCAGTCGGTCAGTCAGTAAGTCGGTCGGTCGGTCGGTCGGTTGGTCGGTTGGTTGGTCAGTCAGTCAGTCAGTCAGTCAGTCGGACAGTCGGTCGAACGGTCGGACGGTCGGTCGGTCGGTCGGTCGGTCGGTTGGTCGGTCGGTTGGTCAGTCAGTCAGTCAGTCAGTCAGTCGGTCAGTCGGTCGGTCGGTCGGTCGGTCAGTCGGTCGGTCGGTCGGTCGGTCGGTCGGTTGGTCGGTCATCTGGTCTGTCAGTCGGTCAGTCAGTAAGTCGGTCGGTCGGTCGATCGGTAGGTCGGTCGGTTGGTCAGTCAGTCAGTCAGTCGGTCGGTCAGTTGATAAGTCGGTCGGTCGGTAGGTCGATCGGTCAGTCAGTCAGTCGGTCGGTCGGTCAGTCGGTCAGTCGGTTGGTTGGTCGGTCGGTCAATCGGTCGGTCGGTCGGTTGGTCGGTCAGTCGGTCAGTCAGTAAGTCGGTCGGTCGGTTGGT
>JAQYXR010000027.1:65000-67500 GCA_030545055.2 Neoaliturus tenellus | reverse complement strand
GGTCGGTCGGTTGGTCAATAGGTCAGTCAGTCGGTCAGTCGGTCGGTTGGTCGGTCGGTCGGTCGGTCGGTCGGTTGGTCGTTCAGTTGGTCGGTCGGTCGGTCGGTCGGTCGGTTGGTCGGTCGGTCGGTCGGTCAGTCAGTCAGTCAGTCAATCAGTCGGTCGGTCGGTCGGTCGGTCGGTCGGTCGGTCGGTTGGTCTGTCATTTGGTCAGTCGGTCAGTCGGTCGGTCGGTCGGTCAGTCGGACGGTCGGTTGGTCGTTCGGTCAGTCAGTCGGTCGATTGTTCAGTCGGTCAGTCAGTAAGTCGGTCGGTCGGTTGGTCGGTCGGTTGGTCAGTCAGTCAGTCAGTCAGTCAGTCGGACAGTCGGTCGGTCGGTCGGTCGGTTGGTCAGTCGGTCGTTCGGTCGGTCGTCAGTCGGTCAGTCGGTCAGTCGGTCGGTCGGTCAGTCGGTCAGTCGGTCAGTCAGGCAGTCGGTCAGTCGGCCGGTCGGTCGGTCGGTTAGTCGGTAAGTCAGTCGGTCGGTCGGTCGGTCGGTCGATCGGTCAGTCAGTCAGTCGGTTGGTCGGTCAGTCAGACAGTCGGTCAGTCGGTCGGTCGGTCGGTCGGCCGGTCGGTCGGTCGGTCGGTCGGTCGTCAGTCGGTCAGTCGGTCAGTCGGTCGGTCGGTCAGTCGGTCAGTCGGTCAGTCAGGCAGTCGGTCAGTCGGCCGGTCGGTCGGTCGGTCGGTCGGTCGGTCGATCGGTCAGTCAGTCAGTCGGTCGGTCGGTCAGTCGGTCAGTCGGTCGGTTGGTCGGTCGGTCGGTCGGTCAGTCGGTCGGTTGGTCGGTCAGTCGGTCAGTCAGTAAGTCGGTCGGTCGGTTGGTCGGTCGGTTGGTCAGTCAGTCAGTCAGTCAGTCAGTCGGACAGTCGGTCGGTCGGTCGGTTGGTCAGTCGGTCGGTAAGTCGGTAAGTCGGTTGGTCAGTCAGTCGGTCAGTCAGTCAGTCAGTCGGTCTGTCGGTCGGTCGGTTGGTCGGTCAGTTGGTCAGTCAGTCAGTCAGTCGGTCGGTCGGTCGGTCGGTCGGTCGGTCAGTCGGTCAGTCGGTCGGTCGGTCGGTCGGTTGGTCAGTCGGTCGGTAAGTCGGTAAGTCGGTTGGTCAGTCAGTCGGTCAGACAGTCAGTCAGTCGGTCGGTCGGTCGGTCGGTTGGTCGGTCGGTTGGTCGATCGGTCAGTCGGTCAGTCAGTAAGTCGGTCGGTCGGTTGGTCGGTCGGTTGGTCAGTCAGTCAGTCAGTAAGTCAGTCGGACAGTCGGTCGGTCGGTCGGTCGGTTGGTCGGTCGGTTGGTCGATCGGTCAGTCGGTCAGTCAGTAAGTCGGTCGGTCGGTTGGTCGGTCGGTTGGTCAGTCAGTCGGTGAGTCGGTCAGTCGGTCAGTCGGACAGTCGGTCAGTCGGTCGGTCGGTCGGTCGGTAGGTCGGTCGGTCGGTCAGTCAGTCAGTCAGTCGGTCAGTCGGTCGGTTGGTCGGTCGGTCGGTCGGTCGGTCGGTTGGTCGTTCAGTTGGTCGGTCGGTCGGTCGGTCGGTCGGTTTGTCGGTCAGTCAGTCAGTCAGTCAGTCGGTCAGTCGGTCAGTCGGTCAGTCGGACAGTCGGTCAGTCGGTCGGTCGGTCGGTCGGTAGGTCGGTCGGTTGGTCAGTAGGTCAGTCAGTCGGTCAGTCGGTCGGTTGGTCGGTCGGTCGGTCGGTCGGTCGGTTGGTCGTTCAGTTGGTCGGTCGGTCGGTCGGTCGGTCGGTTGGTCGGTCGGTCGGTCGGTCAGTCAGTCAGTCAGTCAATCAGTCGGTCGGTCGGTCGGTCGGTCGGTCGGTCGGTCGGTTGGTCTGTCATTTGGTCAGTCGGTCAGTCGGTCGGTCGGTCGGTCAGTCGGACGGTCGGTTGGTCGTTCGGTCAGTCAGTCGGTCGATTGGTCAGTCAGTCAGTTAGTAAGTCGGTCGGTCGGTTGGTCGGTCGGTTGGTCAGTCAGTCAGTCAGTCAGTCAGTCGGACAGTCGGTCGGTCGGTCGGTCGGTTGGTCAGTCGGTCGGTCGGTCGGTCGTCAGTCGGTCAGTCGGTCAGTCGGTCGGTCGGTCAGTCGGTCAGTCGGTCAGTCAGGCAGTCGGTCAGTCGGCCGGTCGGTCGGTCGGTTAGTCGGTAAGTCAGTCGGTCGGTCGGTCGGTCGGTCGATCGGTCAGTCAGTCAGTCGGTTGGTCGGTCAGTCAGACAGTCGGTCAGTCGGTCGGTCGGTCGGTCGGCCGGTCGGTCGGTCGGTCGGTCGGTCGTCAGTCGGTCAGTCGGTCAGTCGGTCGGTCGGTCAGTCGGTCAGTCGGTCAGTCAGGCAGTCGGTCAGTCGGCCGGTCGGTCGGTCGGTCGGTCGGTCGGTCGATCGGTCAGTCAGTCAGTCGGTCGGTCGGTCAGTCGGTCAGTCGGTCGGTTGGTCGGTCGGTCGGTCGGTCAGTCGGTCGGTTGGTCGGTCAGTCGGTCAGACAGTA
>JAQYXR010000027.1:22500-45000 GCA_030545055.2 Neoaliturus tenellus | reverse complement strand
GGTCGGTTGGTCGGTCAGTCGGTCAGTCAGTAAGTCGGTCGGTCTGTCAGTCGGTAGGTCGGTCGGTTGGTCAGTCAGTCAGTCAGTCAGTCAGTCGGTCGGTCAGTCGGTAAGTCGGTCGGTCGGTCGGTCGATCGGTCAGTCAGTCAGTCGGTCGGTCGGTAGTAGGCATGCTGAGAGTATAACCCAGCCCTCTGATTGGTCGAGAGCAGGTCACGTGACCGATGACGTCATCACGCCCCGCCTTCTGATTGGTCGAGAGCAAGTCACGTGACCGATGACGTCATCAGGCCACGCCCCCAAGATGGCGGCCACGCCCCCAAGATGGCGGCCTCGGCGGGAAATAACCTCACTTTTACCATGTGTTTGACCACGTGATCCAAGATGGCTTCCTAACCTCACTTTTGCCATGTGTTTGACCACGTCTGTAACTACGTGAGTCAGGAATAAAATTTTCACTGTGGACTGCCGGGGTTTGAACCCGGGTCGTCTAGTTGGTGCGCCTCAACGCTGACCACTAGTCTACCAGTCTGTTGAGCTAACAAGGCCTTGATGTGTTATATGATATTGTCACCAACCGTGGTGGCCGCTTAGAGCGCAATAATTCGACTTTTCCCTACCAGAGTGTAGCACGTGTAGCCTACCAGAATGTTGGGAAGAATATATTATTAGCGTTGTAGTTTGCCGTTTCTCCACTAGAGTACGAAAATGGCCATGCAGTTTGACATTTTTCCACCAGAGGGTAGCATGTGTACCCCGCCACGAGATAATAATTATATGTACATAGCAAGTCTGAAATGGTCCAGCTGTTCCTAAGATATTAAATAAAACTTCTTTGCGCCTTCATTTTTTGGATGCACCCCGCCACACATTTGTAGGGAATTATTACGTGTACACACATACCAAGTTTGAAGAAAATCCATAGTGCCATTCTCAAGATAAAAAATAAAACTTTTTTGCGCCTTCATTTTTTGGATGCATCCCGCCACACATTTGTAGGGAATAATTATATGTACATACATACCAAGTATGAAGTCAATCGGTCCAGCCGTTCCTAAGATATGGAATTTCAAAGTTTTGCCCCTTCATTGCCCCTTCATTTTTTGGATGCAACCCGCAACATTTTGGTTAATTTTTTTAATATGGGTACCCACCCCCTGAGGGTACCTACACTACGTAGTAGGTAGTTTTTTGGGGTCTCCAGACCCCTAGGACGCACCGTTTTCGAGATATTAGCGATTTTTAGGTTTTTTAAGCCAAAATAATGTCATTTTATATAGTAAATCAGGTTTAATTCATTTTATATAGTATGATAACGTTATATAGAGGTTGGCAATGGTTGTAACAACTGGTCATGTACGCCAACTAAGCGGACAAAGAACAGTAGACTGACTTTCCGTAATTATAAGGTCAGTGGATATGCCAATTAGTGAATTTTTAAATTTATGACTGTTTTCCTGTCAATCAATTCTTGGAAATTTTTGGAGAAAAACATTTTGGAGGAAAATACGTGTGATATTGACGTCAAGAGTGTTTGTTGTTTTCGGCCGTGCTGGATATAAAAGACGGTACTTCGGACACCGGCAGTATTCACTCTCCATCTGGTTTGTTATTCGGTGTAACGATTCTCCAGTTAAACTTGTGTTTTTCTCTGGTGTTTCAGGTAAGTAATATAGAGTTTATTTTACAAATATTTTATTTAATTGGTCTTTGATTTCGGTGGTAATCGTTCGTTGTATGGTACAGCACGTGATTTTGTTGAGGCGTTATCTTCATGACCCTGTGAGCACACAAGATAGCGCTTTAGTTTTTCCACTTTATAATTAAGCTAATCTAAGTTCATTAAAGTTAACTACAAATAGCTTCCTGTTGCGTAATCTCAACTGTTTTGTCAGTTGGTTTGAATTTTTAAATTTTATCAACCGACGGAAAGGTCATAAAGGTCACCAATATATAAAGCTTGAATTGAGCTGTAAATTTCTCTTTATTTTCGAGCTCTCGTGTGAGAACGTCTTTCTGGTGATTTTTAATAATATTGTTTAAAAAACTATTTTTAATTTAAATGGAGCCGATCAATGTTGCCCATACCAGCGAAACGTACGTCCGTCGTTTTAGAGTTCACGGGCAAAAAACTGTTTTTAAATTTAACGCTCCTCCAGAGGGGGTGACGGAGATTGAATGGTTAAGACGTGGGTTTTCTAGTTTGGTTGAAAAAATGAAAGCCGATGCATCCGATGGGGATCAGTTGGGGTTCACACTACGCAGTTTAAATTTAAAAAGTAAAGAGCCTGGGTTTGTAAATTTCCGTCCAGCTTCTGAGGTGGATGGTGATGTGCTCTGGGAGATTTTTGGCGGGATTCTCCAGAGTAACGCCGATTCCATCACCTCAGCCGATACGTTCCAAGTCGAATGTACTCGTGTCAATCTCCCAGTGGGCACGGGTAGAATCCGCCCAGGGATGTTTAGGAATTTCAATGAAGAATGTCACAAACGGCGGGGCATCGTTGTAATAAATAATAAAGACCGACTCTGCCTGCCCAGAGCAATTGTTGTTGCTAAAGCTAAGGCTAAAGGAAGCTCTGAGTTTCAGGCCATTCGTCAAGATAGATGGAACAGACAGCTTAACAAGGCGACAAAACTGATGCAAAAGGCCAGGGTGGAAATACCTGAAGAGGGGGCAGGTATCCAGGAGCTAGTTAAATTTCAAGAACACCTTAAAAAGTACAAAATAACAGTGTACAATTATGACGCCAGAGGCAGGGATGTATACTATGAAGGAAACAACCCCGAAGCAAAGTACAATATTAATTTGCTATTCCATGATGGGCACTTCAATGTGATCACTTCTTTAACGGCTGCCTTTGCTTGTGCCTTCTATTGTGAACCCTGCCATACACCTTACAGCAATAAGGGAGCACACAGATGTACAAACATCTGTCCTGAATGTCAAACTGTCTCTCCACCTTGTGTTCAAGAGAACGAGGGGGTACTGTGTCCTGAATGTAACCTGACCTTGAAGAACCGCATATGTTTTCTGGCCCACAAAAAGGAGCGCTGCAAATCTGTTAAAAAATGTTTGGACTGTAACAGATTGATTAACCTGAGAATCAGAAAATCCCCTCATGTCTGTGGTGAAGTCTATTGTGTGATCTGTACAGAGTTTATGCCGCCGGAACATCAGTGTTTTATGAAAGTGGATGAAAACCGTCCCAAGACAGAAAATTCGCTGTACATATTTTTTGACTTGGAGACACGCCAAGATGAACCTCTAACGGCTGACGATCCCGAGACAAAGGTTCACAAGGTTAATTTGTGTGTCTCACAGCAGTACTGTTGGAAATGTATCGAGGCACAAGAGTGTGACACTTGTACGGATCGCACCAGAATATTCAGAGAGGAGCCTATCGCTAGATTTGTTGACTACGTAATGGAGTCCCGCAAAAAATTCAAGAATGTATGCGTGATTGCTCACAACGGCCAAGGATTTGACTTCCAATTCATCTTAAAGTATATCATTGAAGAAACTAAATTCACACCCGAGTTAATCATGCGTGGGACGAAAGTAGTACTCCTGAAGTTTGACAAGGTGCGCTTCGTCGACTCGTTGAACTACTTTCCTATGGCCCTCTCTGCATTGCCGAAAGCCTTTGACCTTCCTCCAGAGCGTAAGAAGGGTTATTTCCCCCATCTGTTCAACACGCTTGCAAATCAGAACTATGTCGGACCCATTCCCGCTAAACAATTTTACTGTCCTGACACAATGTTTGAGAAAACCTATAAAGACTTTGAAAATTGGCACAACGAACAGATGGCTCAAAATTACATTTTTGATTTTCAAAAGGAACTTATTGAATATTGTATTTCCGATGTTGAAATTCTAGCCCAAGCGTGTATAAAATTCAGACAGCTTTTTATGCAGGAATGCAACGTAGAGCCCTTCTTAGAGTCTGTTACGATCGCGAGCGCTTGTAACTTAGCGTTCAGGCGTAATTTTTTGAAACCCAACACGATTGGTCTTGTTCCCAAAAATGGTTATCGCATGGCTGATAACCAGTCAGCCATTGCACTGCAATGGTTGACCTGGGAGGAAGACCAGCGAAACGTTTCAATTCAGCACGCTGGGCGTGGGAGAGAGAAGAAAATTGAAGGAATGAAAGTAGACGGGTTTGATGGTGATCGCATTTACGAGTTCCATGGTTGTTACTTCCATGGATGTCCTAAATGCTTTCCCTACAAACGAGAGGAGCCTCTGAAGGAGGACCCTTCTGACAGCCTACATCTCAGATATGAAAAAACGAAAGCAAAAATTCAAAAACTCTCTGACACCCCGTATGAGGTAGTTGAGATGTGGGAGTGCGATTTTAGGAAAATTAAACACGACAACAAACTAACATATTTAAATTCCCTACCGATCCTTAACTCTCTCCCGCTTGAACCGCGAAACGCCTTTTTTGGAGGAAGGACAGGCAATGCCAAGACCTACCACAAGTGTGGAGAAGGAGAGACGATACAATATGTTGATGTCTGCTCCTTATATCCCTATGTGTGTAAAAGAGGACACTACCCCCTAGGACACCCCACCGTACACGTAGGGGACAGAGTCTGTCGAGAGCTTGGGTTGAATGTAAACGGCCTAATGAAATGTAAAGTGCTGCCCCCACTTGACCTCTACCACCCAGTTCTACCGACAAGAATGAATGATAAATTGATGTTTGTACTGTGTCGTAAATGCGGGGAACAGATGAACCAAGAAGATTGTATTCATAGTAGTGATGAAAGAGCCCTGACCGGTACATGGACGATGGATGAGATACGGAAAGCTGTGGCTAAAGGCTACGTGATCCTAGATATTTTTGAAATATGGGAATACAAAATGGCGACGTACGAGGACGGAGGGCTTTTCACGGATTTCATCAACAAATTTTTGAAAATTAAACAAGAGGCGTCGGGTTATCCTTCTTGGTGTGTAACACAAGAGGATAAAGAGAGATATGTGAAGGAATATTTCGATCATGAAGGCATAAGTCTGGATCCTACCAAGATTGAAAAGAACAGCGGCCTTAGATCCTTGGCAAAACTAATGTTGAACTCGTTCTGGGGCAAGTTTGGCCAACGCGAAAACCAGACAAAAGCGTCACTAATTAGGGATCCCAAGGAATTTTTCAGCCTGATGACGAACCCTACGATTCAAGTGAACACTATCAGAGAGTTAAATGAAGAGGTTGTCTTGGTGAACTGGCAAAATATTGATGAGGTCGGTGAATCACTGCGGACAGTGAATGTTGTCCTGGCAGCGTTCACCACAGCACAGGCTCGTTTAAAACTCTACGAACACCTTGAAGCTCTCGGTGGTCAGGTGCTTTACTACGACACCGACTCGGTCCTCTACGTGTACAAAAACGGGTTGTATAGGATTTCTACAGGTGACTACTTGGGTGAGATGACCGACGAACTGGCGGAATACGGTCCAGGCTCTTATATTTTGGAATTTGTATCTGGCGGCCCTAAGACGTACGCATATCTGGTATGGTCAACTCGTCGGAATGCAATAGTTGAAGTTTGCAAAATCAAGGGGCTCACACTAAACCTCAACACTTCCAAAAAACTAAATTTTGCCCAACTTAAGGAAATGGTCTTGAGTGAAGCAAAATTGACAGTAGAGACCTCAGAAAATCGAATTAGAAGAACTAAAAATAAAGATGTTATTACTGTAAAGGAAACCAAATTTTTTAGAATAACAGGTCCTAAAAGACGACATGAGGGAGAATATGACACCTTGCCTTTCGGCTACAAAAAATCCAAACTCACCTAATCCCACCAGTCAATCCTCTCCTCCAGCTCGTCTAGTCTCTTCCTCATCCTTGCTATCGCACGTTCCAGCTCTCTGTACTCGAACAAATCGTAGTTGCACTCTGTATAAGGTCCGTGTAGCCACTGCATTAGGGAGAATACTGTGAGAAACATGTTGTCTTGTTGAAAACTTTCGTATTACTGAAGGAGAGCTGGTAGGGAGAGCGCGTGATAAGATTGCACCGTGTTATCATCATTCTCTAACCCCGTGGTGTAACATTTGTACTTTTGCTCTCTTACACAACAGCGCATCAAGTATTATCACTATTAATGCTGATGAAATTTTTAACGTTTTACATAACGGCCATTGCTTTTTCATTAAAAAATAAATGTTTGAAAAATTAAACCTGCGTACATTTAGCCTAAATTTAGAGCAGTCATTTATGACTTTTATAAAATCAGATTATTTATACCATCACGACGTTTCACTGGGATATACGAGTGAATGAAGGTCACTGGCGTGGAACTAAAAAGCCCGTAAACCATGTGTGGAGCGAGTCATTTGCACTGGGAAGTTCAGTTGATGACTTTGTTTGTGAGATTGTTTGAATGAATGGTGTGAAAGATGTGAGTGAATGAAGGTCACTGGCGTGGAACTAAAAAGCCCGTAAACCATGTATGGAGCGAGTCAAATGCGTTGAAAATTCACGCAAAGACTTTGTCGGTGAGAATGGTTGAATGAATGGTGTGAAAGGTGTGAGTGAATGTAGGTCCCTGGCGTGGAACTAAAAAGCCCGTAAACCATGTATGGAGCGAGTCAAATATACTGAACGGAACAGGCAATGACTTTGTGTGAATGTGTGTGTGTGAATGGGGTCTAGTCAACTGAGTAGCCCGAGTGACTCTTTGGAACGACCCTTTAATCCTTGTGAAACGTCGTGTTGGTACTTTGACGGAAATTCCTGATCTTGGGCAGGTCGCCGGCAACCATGGTTGCTGACGACCCCTACGGTCAGAAGGGAGGTGAGGTAGCTCACCACCGCATGCAGCGAAGGCAGGGGCTGTATGGATATTCCACAAATTATCATCGGTCAGTCATCGGTGATCTTTGGGGGATATCAAGGGGGAAATGGAGGCGACAACTAGTTTTTGGAGGTCGTCACAGTCTGCGGCGGTGGTAGGGGCCGCAGAATCCCGGGGGGTAAAAAAAAAGTATTGGTTGTTAGTCCGGTATATAAAGTGATTTTGTAACGTACGTATTAGTTTCTTCTGCATAGCCGGACTGTAAACATCTACACGATGGATACCTACTGTTGTGAAGCGAAATGTTTTGTAATACCTACAATGCAAGTTGACGGAATTGCATGTAGAACTTGTGAGCGTTTTAGCTTTTGTATGTGTCGATGTAAAACCTACCAACTGCCGACACCTGAACTCAAATCATTGAAAGTGTACAAGTCACAGTTTTTCCACACTTGCTGTCCGCAACGATGTGTCAAGTTCCATCTTGAAAATCTTCTCCATTGCAGAAAATGTTATACGCATGCTGATGAATTTTGCAATTGTTACATAAACCTATGTAAATATAGAACAAGCTGGACTGCTGATCCAAGTAAATCCGTAAGCACAGAGGGGAACGTAGGCGACCACTAGTTTGTTTTTGGAGGTCGTCACAGTCTGCGGCGGTGGTAGGGGCCGCAGAATCCCGGGGTGAATATAAATTGATGAAAACCCTTCTTAGTCTATCATTATAACAATGAATGTCAGAAATACAATAGCTGAAGAGTTGCATAAACAGGCGCGTAAAAGATATCCTCGGCGACAAGTTACCCTTAAGGGGATTAATGATCTCTATCAAGCGGATTTAGTTGAAATGCAACCTTATGCTCGAATAAACAAAGGTTTTAAATATATAATGACGATGATTAATTGTTTAACTAAATACGCGTTTGCAGTTCCGATAAAAAATAAGACAGGTGCTGAAGTGGCCAAAGCTTTAGAACCTATTTTCGCAAAGCACAAAATGAAACACTTTCAAACAGACGATGGTAAGGAATGGTTTAATAAAAATGTCCGAGAGTTAATAAAAAAACACGGAATAAATCATTATGCGACATTTTCAGATATGAAAGCAAGCATTGTGGAAAGGTTAAACCGAACATTAAAATCGCGAATGTGGAAAGAGTTTACGGCTAGGGGGACTCACGAATGGTTAACGATATTACCAGATATCGTAAAATCTTATAATAATTCAAAACATAGAACAATTGGTATGAAACCTAAAGACGTGAGGCAAAAACATGTTAAAGATATACTGGCTAGGATTAATAAGAAGTCAAAAGTGGTCAAGTATAAACCAAAGTTTAAAGTAGGCGATAGTGTCAGGATAAGTAAGTATAAAAGGGTTTTTACGAAAGGCTACCTTCCTAATTGGACGAATGAAGTTTTTAAAATACACGCAATTAAACCTACGAAACCTGTTACTTATATTTTACAGGACTATAAGGGGGAAATACTTAAAGGTGGGTTTTACGAACAAGAACTGAATCCATCAAAAACTGGTAACGTTTACCTAGTTGAAAAAGTGTTACAACGCAAGGGGGATAGAGTTAAGGTGCGTTGGTTGGGTTTTGATAAATCACACGACTCGTGGGTGCAAAAGAGTTCTATAAAATAGTAGTACATACTGAAAATACTTTCACTTTTTCACAAGATGCGTATTGTAAAACATACCATACAGATACCAATTAAAAATTTTGATTCTTTTATTGGTTCAGGTATGGGCACAGAGAAGAGACATGGGACGCTTCTTCCAAACACTATACGGTGTATTATTTGTGGACCGTCAAACTGTGGCAAAACAAACGTGCTTTTCAACATGCTTTTTGACCCAAACGGTCTTCGATTTAAAAATATATATGTTTTTTCAAAATCCCTTTATCAGCCAAAATATAAATTTTTAGCCAAAACAATGCCCAAGGAAGTTGGATATTTTGCATTTAATGAAAATGCTAAGGTCCCCCTGCCAAATGATGCTAAACCTAATTCTATTATGATATTTGATGATATCGCATGTGAAAAACATAACAACATTAGAAATTATTTTACTATGGGGCGTCACAACGAAATAGATACATTTTACTTGGGTCAGACGTATAGTCGTATTCCGAAACAGTTGATTAGGGATAACTGTAATTTACTGATAATTTTCAAACAAGATGATATGAATCTTCGGCATATATATTACGATCATGTCAACACAGACATGAAATTTGAAAAGTTTAAAGAAATATGTAGCGTAGCGTGGAAAAATGATCATGGGTTTATCGTCATTGATAAAGATAGTGAAATTGATAAGGGGAGATACCGGGTGGGTTTGGACAGTTTTATACAAGACTTATAATGGTGCGCATCTATACATACTCTGATCTTAGAGGATATAACAGTAAATTGCATAATGTTAAGTCCAACTTATGTACCTTTTACTATCGGGAAAAGAAAAGGTTTTGTGGTAACTACTGCAGTAGGAAGGGTAAACATGGACATCGGTTCAGCCGAAGGTGTTGGAGGCATAGAAAACCCGCGAGTTCGGCATTAACTCCGCCGGTGGTGTTGCTTATGATTTCTGCAGGTGAAAGGATCTACAACCGTGATATTTGGATTCGTTTCTTAAATAAATGCGAAGATAATAAAGTTCCACTGGAGTTGGTTATTTATCATGAAGATATGATTAATTCCACAGTTAGAAACCCTCAGAATTTAATATCTCGATTTAGACCGTTTCCAGACATGTTTGGTAGTGTACTACCACTGCGAAACCTACATGGAAGTATTAATTTTGCTCAAATAGTCTTGAAAATGTTGGACTATGGATGTAAAATACCGCATGCGTCAAGATGTATTGTATTGACCGAAAGGACTATTCCGATCAGACCACCCCTGGAAATTTATCGTACATCCATGTCGCTCAATTGTTACATTGATATTAGTTATAATACTGCTTGGGGACCGATTCCCGATGGTACACCAAGAGGACCTAGAGGAAAACCGTTTGCAGCTGTCAATAACTACTGTCAAGGCTTATACACGGTTGAGTTTTTGAAACAAGCATTACCGACAGTCCCATCACAATGTGAGAGATTCGGTATAACACAAAATAAAGGTGTATACACCGTATCAAATAGAAAGCTGTTTGAACAGTGGCGCACTTTTACAGGGACCAATCCGTGTGAGTTTTGGCTTTTAAATTCTTATCTCATGTATAACAGACGTCATGACAAACCGATGGCAATGTTGAAAAAGTACATGGAGAAAACTGTGGAAAGTGATAAGTATATTGTAACGCATGTTTCGGAATGGAGAGATGATGTAAAGAGATCTTGGGTGTTTAAAAGTTTTACGCGTCCTTACGTGATACCGCGATTTGATGCAAGGGAACATAGGTATTTCAGAGGGTTAGATTTTAGTAAGGGGGTTTCACTTTTGGACGTTATCAATTATATAAAAAGATATAAGAGGCGTGCTATGTTTTTCAGACAGGTTGAGATGCCTTAAACTATTAATTATCCATTATTTGTGTTGTGAAAACAGTCGTTATCATGAAGTCGAACAAGAAACATCTAATTTTACGTATAGCCAAGCTCAAAGAAGCTATTCGTCGAAAGTATAACAGTTTCAAGACGGGCGTTAGTGAAAGTGAAAGGTTTTTTGAAAAGAAATATAAACCAATAATATCAGAAATTAAAAAGGCCAGTTTTACACCTAAAAATGAGTTGATAGTTAAAAAAGAAGAACCAAATGAGGAGGAGGAGGAGGAGGAGGAATATCATGAAATGGAACAGGATGAGGAGGAGCAGGAGGAGGAAAGTAAAGATTTTAGTCCACCGGGGGATACAAGTCAGATTGATACGCTTCTTTCTACACCGCAAGGAAGGAACACTGTTTCAATGTACATAAATGAACAGTTTCAGAACGATTTAACTAAACAGTATATGGACTTATTTATGAGAGATCGTGGTGGTAGAAAAACTATGATTGATCATACATACGGCCCAAGACTTAATGAAAAAGGAGAACTTCTTATGATTGGAAATAAAAAGTTAGAGTTTGATGAAGATGGTTCAATAATTATAGATGGCACTGCTTATAACGGTACAGAAGGTCTCTACGAACTAATATTCAAAAGAACACCATATGGGTATGACGAAAACGACAAAGAAATTTATAAGGAAATATTAGAAAAAACTAACGCACATAAGAAAGGCTATAAAAGTACGGCGAATATTAATAGAAATACTTCCACAAAATATAAAAGCATCATAGAGAAACTATTTCCAAATACAAAGCAAGGCTCAGGAATGCAGTGGAAGTCCCCGGTTTCACGTGACATATTGCACTGGGATGATCCGAATGAACTTGTTGATAGATTACGTTTACTTGTAATGTCCGCAGAAACGGGGAATAACTCACATAGTAACGAAATTATAAATATTATCGAAGAACTGCGAGAAGGTGGGTATATAAAAGGTTCTGGTAACAACAGATTTAAATCATTGTTAAAATGAACGTGGACAAGTTCGGTCGATATACCTATACAGGTATGAGCATCGATAAATTCGGTCGTCATACGTCTACGGAAAGACTTAGAGGTCCAAAGGGCGAGGGGTTTAAAATGATAGAAGATAAAAGTGGGTATGACATAGACAACAAAAGACTAACTAACGTAGCTGATCCACTTAGTGAAAACGATGGAGTGAACTTAAAAACACTGCAGACACATACAAGTCCTTGTTTGAAATTAAATAATAAAAGTGGGTATGACATAGGCGATAAAAGACTAACTAACATAGCAGATCCGCTTCATGAAAATGATGGAGTGAACTTAAAAACTCTGCTGACACAAACAAGTTCTTGTTTGAAATTAAATGATGAAAACGTATTTGATGTTAACGGTAAAAGAATCACTAACGCTATTGATCCGGTAGACAATAATGATGTTGTAATAAAAAAGTATCTACATTCACGAATACCCATTAAAATAGATCCTTTGAAAAGTTATTCATTTCATCAATATACAATTCAAGATGTTGGCCCCCCAATGGCTGGAGGTGATGCAGTTAATTTAAAATATTTAACAGACAATACGCTTGTAAGAAGGGGATATACTTTTAGTGCCAACAAAAAAAGAATAGTTAATCTTGGAAAACCGATTGAATTAGACGATGCTGTTAATAAACAATATCTAAAAATGGCATTGGGTGATTTAGCCTATGTCGTGTATAAAGGCATGCACAAAGATAGATCTTCCATTGTACCGGCTGATGTGTGGAAGCAAAAGGTTTTAGAATCATCATGGGAAGATCTATTTAGCGATGATGCATTGTGGTTAATTACTTAGTAATAAAATGGCAGGGGTTAAAGAAACATCAAACAGTCGAAAGCCAGCTCTCGTCACAGGAGGAGGTATTTTAAGTTCTGCCGTCAACAAAGCAATAGATTTGCTACCCATTGAACTTCATATTCCGGGTTATAATTTTTGTGGACCAGGAACTAAATTAAAAAAGAGATTAGCTAGAGGTGATCGAGGAGTAAATCCTTTAGACGAAGCGTGTAAAATTCACGACATTGCCTATTCGAAATTTTCCGACGCGGAAAGGAGACAACAAGCTGATAAAGAGCTTGCAGAACGAGCGTGGCATAGATTTAAGGCAAGAGACGCGAGTTTAGCTGAAAAAGCGGCTGCTTGGACCGTGACAACAGCGATGAAGGCAAAAACAAAGTTTGGTGGTGGGACTAGCAAGAAACGAAGACGCTGTGTAAGAAAGCCTGTGAAAAAAGGCAAGGGATTGTACCTAAGACCATATCCAAAGAGAGGAGCTGGTAAAAAGAAAAGAGGCGGAGGTAAAAAAAAACGTTCATCCCATTAAAATCTCTTACTAACCACGAGCTCGAGTACTATGCAAGCAAATTAAACATTCCAAACTTTAGAGGTGTTTTCATGAGAGATACTCTACCCGTTCGTCCGAGAAATTACGAGACAGCTATAGTGAATTTAGATTCTATCAACGGGGCTGGTACACATTGGGTGTGTTATAAAAAACAAGGCAATCGAGTTTTTTATTTTGATAGTTTTGGTAACCTTCGTCCTCCTGTAGAAATGCTTAAATATTTCGGACCCTCAGCTGAAATTAGGTATAATTATGATCGACAGCAAAACTTTAACTCAGTTATTTGCGGACATTTGTGTTTAAAGTTTCTAACCAATGTTTTGCCTTAGCGGTTGCGGTTCCACCATTAGTTGTGAAATCTTCCCTCCTGTTGATGTGAGCACAGGCAGTTGGGAGATAGGGCTGGTAGACCTGTCTACATATAATTCGATTCCTAACATAGAAAAGGGTGTGAATGATAAATTTTACTATGGCGATAATAAAGAAATAACCATCCCGGAAGGGTCTTATGAAATTGAAAATTTAGAAGAGGTGATTAAAAAACATGTACATATTAGATTACACGCTAATAATAATACATTAAAGGCAGAGATGAAGTGTGTGGAAGATGTACACTTTGAGAAAGAAAATACGATAGCCAAACTTTTGGGATTTGAACAAAAATTGTACCCTAAGAATAAGCAACATGTATCGTCAAACACGGTCAACATTATAAAGGTAAATACAATCAGAGTTGAATGTAATATTGTGCGGGGTTCGTTTCAGAATGGTGTTGAGGGTCATACAATCCACGAGTTTTATCCCACTGTCGAGCCAGGGTATAAAATCCTAGTCATACCAAATCCAATCATTTATTTGCCAGTGAACGTCCAGCGGATAAGTAACATTTCGATTCAGCTCAAAGATCAGGACGGAAATTTTGTAAATTTTAGGGACGAGATAATATCATTAAGATTACATCTACGAAAGCGGTAGAATGGGTTTAGTATTTAGGCCCGTGACAGATTCGACACCACTCATTGTGCGAAAGGAAACTGAACGATTAACATCGTTCAATATTAAATTTTTGGAAGCTCTAGGATTTAAAGTAGAAAATGTTCGCCATAGAAAGAACAGCCGAGTATGAAAATACAGTGATAGGCTACGAATACCACACATATAAACCGTATGCATCGTGCACGTTTAAAAATAATGATGAAATCAGGATATCCGTCAGTCAACAAGATATTATTACTGCTCCATTCGAGAGTACACTATATATTGCGGGTAAAATTACTGCGAAGAAAGGAGACAATGTTGCCACTAATGCATTACTTGTTAACAATGCTATAGCTTATCTTTTTGATGATATCAGATATGAAATCGGGGGCATTGAGGTGGATCATACGAAAAATCCGGGCATAACGACTACAATCAAAGGCCTCCTGTCCACTCGTGAAGCGGAAAAAGACATTTTAAAAAATGCCTGTTGGTTAGGTGCTGGGCAAACATTGCAAACTGATAAATTTAATTTTTCAATACCACTACGAATGCTACTCGGCTTTGCCGAAGATTACAAAAGAATTTTAGTGAACGTTAAGCAAGAACTTATCTTGTTGAGGTCAGCCTCTGACCTTAACGCTATAACTTCTGCTGACGCAACATCTTGTGAAATAGAAATAACAAGTTTATACTGGCGGATACCCCACGTATCGGTTGTCGATACTTTTCGTTTAAAACTTTTGCGAATGATTGAAAAAGACACACCCGTTCATTTACCGTTTCGATCTTGGGAACTCCATGAATTTCCCATCCTCCCGCAAAACGATCGTCAGTCTTGGACTGTCAAATCTACGTCACAAATTGAAAAACCACGCTATGTCGTACTAGCGTTTCAAACAGATAGAAAAAATCAGATGAAAAAAGATATGTCAGTTTTTGATCACTGTGACTTGACCAATGTGAAACTATACTTAAACTCACAATACTATCCTTATGACAGTACCCATGGTGACATGGCGTTATTTTACGAGATGTTTTCGAGATTTCAAAAATCTTACTATGGTAGCGATACTTATCCTTGTGTCGATTTAACAACATTTAAGGATAAAACTCCTCTGTACGTGATTGATTGTTCGAAACAAAATGATACAATCAAGTCTGGACCTGTTGATGTGAGACTGGAATTTGAAGCTAAAGAAAATTTTAAAGATAAAACCACAGCTTACTGTCTAATCTTGCATGACTCACATCTAATATACACTTTACTCACAGGAACAGTAAAAAAAGTTATGTAAAATATTCTATGGTGGGGGGTCATGGTAAAAAGAAACATCCCAAGTAAAATTACTCAGATTAAAACATGGATCCGTACGGTAAGGTAGTCCCTTCTGTCTCCTCTGACAACAGAGTTGCTCGTGTATTTTTAACGCTTATAAGAGATAATTTAGTTGTCGGGCGAATTGAATATGATGGGACACCATTAGTTTTAGATGTGGAATCGAATGGAAATTTTGACACAATTCTGGTAGAACCTCTTACAGTCGGTGATTTAGAAAAAACTGGCGTATCCAGTGACCCTGAAAAGGTGGATTTTTTTGATAAAAACGAATGGATTGAATTTGACTTTTACATTAATGGTGAATACAATGAGAGTGACAATGACTACGTATGGCTAAAGGAACCATCTAATGTTGATGATGAAGAAGAAAATTTCAATGTCATCCCGTTATTGCCAGACACAGAACGAGTTAAAGTGTATTCCGAAGGGGAGGGGGAATATTCCTGTGATGAAGAGGAGGAGTATATCGTGTAATAATGTAAAAAGTTCAGTTGTAGCTATGGAGTCGACCGGTGAAGAGGTGCGTGGTGAAACTTTGGGAGCTGAGGTAAGTATGGACACAGATCTAATTCGTTTTCCTCGGCGCAAGGAACCAATTGATATTCTAAACAGTATTTTTCTAAAAACTGTTCACTTTCTAAACACTGAATTGACCAAATGCGTGATTCTCGGTATTTTTAAAAATAGGGGAACAAGTCTAGGTCTTTTGTTTAAGGGGCGTAAAGGGTCAGCATTCTGGTCTCTCGATGCATTCAATCAGTTTTCACCACGATTCAATGAAATTACTAATGCATTGGAAAATAAAAACAAATTTTACGTGAATCTCGATGGAGGGGAGGATATTAAAGTAAAAAATATTTTTGGCAAATCTTGTGTATTCCTCTATGATGGGGAGCATACTTTAACTCTGAATCACAGCGAGTGGGTTCAGTTTTTGAGTTACCTTCCTATCGTGCACAGGGTCATTAACGAGTTATTTTACAACGAACTTTTTATTCAACAGTACATTCATGACATTATAACCGGTTCGGAAGACGTGTTGAAACCTGAAAACCTCCCCAGTGTTATAGCCGACCGTTTATTGGACGAGGTGCGAAGGTTAAAACATGGAGGCGGTAGTTGAGTTTCATGGTTTCAAAGATAACAACAATCGTTTTATCGTAAAGGAATTGTCTATCGTCGGAAAGTATATACAGAGTCAAATAATATTCCAGACTCCGTATTATTTTTATAATTTAAATTCAAAAATGCAACGGACCGCTCGTTGGCTTTCTCGTCATTTCCATCACATGAGATGGGACGACCCCGGTGTCCCGTATAACGAACAAATTATTCGTGATTTGTGTAGACCTTTTGAAACAATCTACACTAACGGTCTTGAAAAGTGCGAGTTTTTACGTGAGTTTCATCACGATGTCCGGGAAATAACTTGGGATCGTAGTGAATCGTGTGAAGTGCACTGTCTAATACCTAAACACAGAAATTGTGACACAAAGTGCGCACTACAAAGTGCTGTGTCCTTTCAACAAAATCTATAAAACCTGCAGTATTGAACAATTTTGTTCATTCACAATGGAGTCTGCGTGGCAGTTACTTTCAAAGGAGCCAAAAGCTCCCATCGGTGTAATGACGGACAGTTTCATTATGAAATTTGATCGGTTTTTGGATTGGAATTTGCTTTCCGAGTATTATGATTTCTCTCTTGATATGCTGAGAACATATTTCCACAAAGTCATTTGGGCAAGGATATTACGTAAAAAACTATTTTCTGAAATATTCCTAAGGGAAATGGCACTCAGCTTTGACAGTGCAGCCTGGGAAGTTCTTAGCAGATATCAGTTTCTATCAGAACAATTTATTCATGACTTTTCTGATAAGGTTGATTGGGACAATATCGCGTTGTATCAAAATGTTAGCGGTAAATTCCTAACTGATCACAAGTATATGGAAAATGAATAAATCTCCACCGGTGCTTAGTAAAGGGCGGGGGTGCTCGGCATTCGGTTGAGGGCTCACCCGACTTGAACGGACCGCTGGGGATATGTAAATAGTTGTAAGTAGTATACCTCACCACTGGTGTTTAGTAAAGGGGCGGGAGTGCTCGGCATTCGGTTGAGGGCTCACCCGTCTTGAACGGATCAGTGAGGGGTTGTAAATATCTGTTTGTAGTATACCACTGAGGGTGTTTAGTAAAGGGGCGGGAGTGCTCGGCATTCGGTTGAGGGCTCACCCGTGATGACTTGAACGGATCATCAGTGGTCGTTAAATAGATTTAAGTAGCATACCTCCGCGGGTGACTGGGAGTCTGACCCGGCCTACGGAGGTCTTAAAAACTCCATTGTGTAAAAGGGAGGTAGCAATTTGGATTTTTGGTTTGGCTACCACCGTAAGTGGGCGTTGTTGGGGCCCCTTACCCCAGAGGATAGGACTCCTGGTGATGCTCTGGGTTAACAAAAAGAACGCGCCGGGACCCGTACAGCCTGACCTATATGGTCTACTGTGGTGTGGAAACTTGGGTCAACATTGCAGCTGAGACGGACACAAGTATCACTCTCTCTGCAGGTGTGAATAGGCTATGATTGGAAAATACGCCACTAGGGTTCGTACAGCAGTCTAAACTCGGGTCAATAAGGTCGGCGATAATGCATGTAAAACATTTGTATAAATACGAGCTGTGCGCGTTCACTATCAGTCATGAAGCTGGTAGTTTTCCTAGCCATCATCGCTCATGTTTCGGGCACACCTCCGGACAGAAATGTAAGTTGCAGTGTGTGTGTGTGTGTGTGTGTGTGTGTGTGTGTGTGTGTGTGTGTGTGTGTGTGTGTGTGTGTGTGTGTGTGTGTGTTACAAATACAATAATTGTTTTCTTATAGATTTACAGAATGTTTTCGTCAGACGAGGAGCTTCTGACTGCTGTCGAAAGGTCTGAAGAGGGGCTCCATACATCAACCCCACGAAGAAACCGCCTTAATCTTCCTAGAGTCTACGGTTCCAGCAGAGAAGACCTTGACGAACAATTAAGAAGAACACCTGGTGCTAATCGTCCTGTAACTCCGCGTCCTCCACTATCAGAATTATTCACAGAAACAAGAGACGGGGGACCAATCATGAGGAACTTGAGAACAAATAATGTAAGTTATTTTCAGTAGGCAGCTTAGTTTGGTTATTCAGCATTTTAACAGTTTACAATTTATTAATATCGTTACAGTTGAGAACTCCGGAACATCAAGAGTTAATGGAACAGTCAACGGGTTCAGGCAATTCTGCATCATCACATCGAAGACAATATCCACAATCGCCGGACCCATTCCAGTTTCCTCCTCGGCGACAAAGATTAAACGAACCTCAACCTATAGTAAGTATAACTAAATATGTTTAGTATATAATTTAACTTTATGTATAATATTAATATAATTGTTATATTACAGATAAGAGGGGTAACTTTCAGCACATCAAACAACCAGTCACAACAAACACTACCTCGTAACATTGACCATTCCCCTGGCAGAAATCCAGAAGCATCCCATCGAGTTTCAGAAGAGTTTCCACCACGTAGAAGGCTGTTTCAATATTCCTCACAGGTGGGTTACAATAATATTACACATGTATAACTATGTTTGATTTCTGTTTATTGTTTTATTAACATTATTTGTTTTACAGTTTAATACGGACGCTCAAAGACAGCCTGGAAGAGCTGAATGTCAAAGCAGAGGTCGTCTGACTGCTGGAGCCTGTCGACTTTGTTTGAGTACCATAGACAACACTATGGGTGACAGCATCCTCGCAGTCCTGCTACACTCTGAATGTGCTCGTGTTGACAGTTTAATACACGTAAGTGAGTTATTAAATTTTGTGTGTGTGTGTGTGTGTGTGTGTGTGTGTGTGTGTGTGTGTGTGTGTGTGTGTTTCATAATTTTTAACTGGCTAATACTTATTTTTACTTTTCAGAGTGAAGCCGCTTTGTTCCCTCAGTGGCAGTCACCAGAGGTCATCGATGTACTTTTAGAGTGGATGCTGGAATTGGCGGGAACATTAGGGATGTTAAATTATTTTTTTGTGGAATCAAACGATCAACAGCGCCTAGCTCTAGCCCCAACAATATGGCAAGATCTGTATAATCGTATTAGTAGGCCCCTCGGTGCTTGTAGCGAAAGGATGGCTCGTCTGGCCGAAAGCCATGGCGTAATTCCGTTTAACCCTCTTGCCACGCAGATGCGGGCGGAACAACTTGAAACGGACATAACTGTATGCAGGGTTTGTCTTGACCGTCGACCGACAATTGTTTTGCGCTCTTGCGGTCATGTCTTTTGCCCCATGTGTGCTTTTCGCATCCATAGATGTCCTGTATGTAGAGAAACTGCACTAGGGAGATTAAGATTATTCTTTTAAGTAGTGATAAAAATAAAACCACAGACATGTAGTAAGAATCAATAGCGTAGTTACATAATAGCAATTGTGATAGTGGGGAGACGGCCCGCTGATATAAAAACCCTGCTGCACAGCATGAAATCAGTCCGCTCACAGCTCCCTCCCTAGTCAGTCACCACTACTAGACATCTACATTCAACCGTGAGTACTATGGCATTTTGTTCAATAATTTCAATGGCAGACAGACTTTTTGTACTGACCATTTTTATCACGAGTTTAATTTTTATTTATTTAATACGGATTACAGAAATATCCGCACTGGACAAACTTAATAAATCAACATATTTTAACTGCAATATTTAGGTAGGTTATAGATAACTTAACAATTTAATCTCTCTCTCTCTCTCTCTCTCTCTCTCTCTTCTCTCTCTCTCTCTCTCTCTCTCTCTCTCTCTCTCTCTCTCTCTCTCTCTCTCTCTCTCTCTCTCTCTCTCTCTCTGTGTGTGTGTGTGTGTGTGTGTGTGTGTGTGTGTGTGTGTGTGTTTGGTTCAATATTTTAATTATGTTGTGTTTTATAGATGTCGCTCGACGCAAAGCTAGTTGCTCTGAGCAAGAGCCCGGAGACGATTCAACTTAAAGACCTCGTCGGACGTCCAGAGGTCTTGATCGTCGGAGCCCGACGAGTCACCACACGCTTCGGGAGGATGGCTGTCGTCTTGGAGATCCAGGATAACGACATGAAAACATCGGTGTTCCTGCCGAACAAGTACAACGAGGCCTTAGAAGACAGCGATCTTGAAATAATGGTCCAAGAAGGATACAAGATGCATGTAACCGAAAGCCCCTCAGGCTCCGCACCTAATGTTTGTATTTTCAAATAGAATTTAATAAATTATTTATGTTAAACACAGAAATGTTCTCATTTACCCTCTCCTTGTCTAATTTTAAGATGTTATAAGCAAAATCCAGCTGAACATTAAAAAACCACTCAAAGTGTATAAAAATGTGTATTATATGGATGTATATCACTGGGTTCTCATCTGTGCTACAATCTGGTAGAGAATTATAAAGCTAAGTTAAAAAATGAATGTTTCTCATGGCACACTCTGGTGGGGAATCATAAAACTACGAGAAATCTCCAAGGTAGTGATACTCTGGTGGTGAATCATCAAATTACGAGATAGTGCTTCAATCTGGTGGAGAATTATAAAACTAAAAGCTCACAAAGTTCAAATTTCTCACAATGATAGTGATACAATCTTATGGAGAATCGTTAAAGACCATACGCTCTGCAGAAATCAAACTACAGCGTCACCAGACATATTTCAAAGCTCTCAGCTCAACAGTGTGATGGCCTAGTGGTCAGCGTTGCGGCGCACCAACTTGGCGGCCCGGGTTCAAACCCCGGCAGAACACAGTGAAAATTTTATTCGTCAAAAATAACGCCCTCTTGACTCACGTAGTTACAGACGCCATGTGGTCAAACACGTGGTAAAAGTGAGGAAATTTCCCGCCGCCATCTTGGCGGCGAAATAACACCATCTTGACTCACGTAGTAAGTTTACAGACGCCACGTGATCAAACACGTGGTAAAAGTGCGCCATCTTGGGGGAGTGGCCTAGGAGGCCGCCATCTTGGGGGCGTGGCCTGATGACGTCATCGGTCACGTGACTTGCTCTCGACCAATCAGAAGGCGGGACGTGATGACGTCATCGGTCACGTGACCTGCTCTCGACCAATCAGAGGGCTGGGTTATACTCTCAGCATGCCTACTGTCGGTCAGTCGGTGAGTCGGTCGGTCGGTTGGTCGGTCGGTTGGTCGGTCAGTCGGTCGGTTTGTCGGTTGGTCGGTCGGTTGGTCAGTCAGTCAGTCAGTCAGTCAGTCGGTCAGTCGGTCGGTCGGTCGGTCGGTCGAACGGTCGGTCGGTCAGTCGGTTGGTCGGTCGGTCGGTCGGTCGGTTGGTCTGTCAGTCGGTCAGTCGGTCGGTCGGTCGGTCGGTCGGTCGGTCGGTCGGTCGGTCAGTCGGTCGGTCGGTCGGTCGGTCGGTCGATCGGTCAGTCAGTCAGTCGGTCGGTCGGTCAGTCGGTCAGTCGGTCAGTCGGTCAGTCGGTCAGTCGGACAGTCGGTCAGTCGGTCGGTCGGTTGGTCGGTAGGTCGGTCGGTTGGTCAGTCAGTCAGTCAGTCGGTCAGTCGGTCGGTTGGTCGGTCGGTCGGTCGGTCGGTCGGTTGGTCGTTCAGTTGGTCGGTCGGTCGGTCGGTCGGTCGGTTTGTCGGTCAGTCAGTCAGTCAGTCAGTCGGTCAGTCGGTCGGTCGTTCGGTCGGTCGGTCGGTCGGTCGGTCGGTCGGTCGGTCGGTCGGTTGGTCGGTCGGTTGGTCAGTCAGTCGGTCGGTCGGTCGGTCGGTCGGTTGGTCGGTCGGTTGGTCAGTCAGTCAGTCAGTCAGTCAGTCGGTCAGTCGGTCGGTCGGTCGGTCGGTCAGTCGGTCGGTCGGTCGGTCGGTCGGTCGGTTGGTCGGTCGTCTGGTCGGTCAGTCGGTCAGTCAGTAAGTCGGTCGGTCGGTCGATCGGTAGGTCGGTCGGTTGGTCAGTCAGTCAGTCAGTCGGTCGGTCAGTTGGTAAGTCGGTCGGTCGGTAGGTCGATCGGTCAGTCAGTCAGTCGGTCGGTCGGTCAGTCGGTCAGTCGGTCGGTTGGTCGGTCGGTCGGTCGGTCGGTCGGTCGGTTGGTCGGTCAGTCGGTCAGTCAGTAAGTCGGTCGGTCGGTTGGTCGGTCGGTTGGTCAGTCAGTCAGTCAGTCAGTCAGACGGAAAGTCCGTCGGTCGGTCGGTCGGTCGTTTGGTCAGTCAGTCAGTCAGTCAGTCAGTCAGCCGGTCGGTCGGTCGGTCGGTCGGTCGGTCGGTCGGTCGGTCGGTCAGTCGGTCGGTCGGTCGGTCGGTCGGTCGATCGGTCGGTCGGTCGGTCGGTCAGTAAGTCAGTAAGTCAGTCAGTAAGTCGGTCAGTCGGTCGGTCGGTCGGTCGGTCGGTCGGTCGGTCGATCGGTCAGTCAGTCAGTCAGTCGGTCGGTCGGTCGGTCGGTCGG
>JAQYXR010000027.1:12500-15000 GCA_030545055.2 Neoaliturus tenellus | reverse complement strand
GTCGGTCGGTCGGTCGGTCGGTAGGTCGGTCGGTTGGTCAGTAGGTCAGTCAGTCGGTCAGTCGGTCGGTTGGTCGGTCGGTCGGTCGGTCGGTCGGTTGGTCGTTCAGTTGGTCGGTCGGTCGGTCGGTCGGTCGGTTGGTCGGTCGGTCGGTCGGTCAGTCAGTCAGTCAGTCAGTCAGTCGGTCGGTCGGTCGGTCGGTCGGTCGGTCGGTCGGTTGGTCTGTCATTTGGTCAGTCAGTCAGTCGGTCGGTCGGTCGGTCAGTCGGACGGTCGGTTGGTCGTTCGGTCAGTCAGTCGGTCGATTGGTCAGTCGGTCAGTCAGTCAGTCAGTCGGTCGGTAGGTCAGTCGGTCAGTCGGTCAGTCGGTCAGTCGGTCAGTCGGTCAGTCGGACAGTCGGTCAGTCGGTCGGTCGGTCGGTCGGTAGGTCGGTCGGTTGGTCAGTAGGTCAGTCAGTCGGTCAGTCGGTCGGTTGGTCGGTCGGTCGGTCGGTCGGTCGGTTGGTCGTTCAGTTGGTCGGTCGGTCGGTCGGTCGGTCGGTTGGTCGGTCGGTCGGTCAGTCAGTCAGTCAGTCAGTCAGTCAGTCGGTCGGTCGGTCGGTCGGTCGGTTGGTCGGTTGGTCTGTCATTTGGTCAGTCGGTCAGTCGGTCGGTCGGTCGGTCAGTCGGACGGTCGGTTGGTCGTTCGGTCAGTCAGTCGGTCGATTGGTCAGTCGGTCAGTCAGTAAGTCGGTCGGTCGGTTGGTCGGTCGGTTGGTCAGTCAGTCAGTCAGTCAGTCAGTCGGACAGTCGGTCGGTCGGTCGGTCGGTTGGTCAGTCGGTCGGTCGGTCGGTCGTCAGTCGGTCAGTCGGTCAGTCGGTCGGTCGGTCAGTCGGTCAGTCGGTCAGTCAGGCAGTCGGTCAGTCGGCCGGTCGGTCGGTCGGTTAGTCGGTAAGTCGGTCGGTCGGTCGGTCGGTCGGTCGATCGGTCAGTCAGTCAGTCGGTCGGTCGGTCAGTCAGACAGTCGGTCAGTCGGTCGGTCGGTCGGTCGGCCGGTCGGTCGGTCGGTCGGTCGGTCGTCAGTCGGTCAGTCGGTCAGTCGGTCGGTCGGTCAGTCGGTCAGTCGGTCAGTCAGGCAGTCGGTCAGTCGGCCGGTCGGTCGGTCGGTCGGTCGGTCGGTCGATCGGTCAGTCAGTCAGTCGGTCGGTCGGTCAGTCGGTCAGTCGGTCGGTTGGTCGGTCGGTCGGTCGGTCAGTCGGTCGGTTGGTCGGTCAGTCGGTCAGTCAGTAAGTCGGTCGGTCGGTTGGTCGGTCGGTTGGTCAGTCAGTCAGTCAGTCAGTCAGTCGGACAGTCGGTCGGTCGGTCGGTCGGTTGGTCAGTCGGTCGGTAAGTCGGTAAGTCGGTTGGTCAGTCAGTCGGTCAGTCAGTCAGTCAGTCGGTCGGTCGGTCGGTCGGTCGGTCAGTCGGTCAGTCGGTCGGTCGGTCGGTCGGTTGGTCAGTCGGTCGGTAAGTCGGTAAGTCGGTTGGTCAGTCAGTCGGTCAGACAGTCAGTCAGTCGGTCGGTCGGTCAGTCAGTCAGTCAGTCAGTCGGACAGTCCGTCGGTTGGTCGGTCGGTCGTTTGGTCAGTCAGTCAGTCAGTCAGTCAGTCAGCCGGTCGGTCGGTCGGTTGGTCGGTCGGTTGGTCAGTCAGTCAGACAGTCAGTCAGTCGGACAGTCCGTCGGTTGGTCGGTCGGTCGTTTGGTCAGTCAGTCAGTCAGTCAGTCAGTCAGCCGGTCGGTCGGTCGGTCGGTCGGTCGGTCGGTCGGTCAGTCGGTCGGTCGGTCGGTCGGTCGGTCGGTCGGTCGGTCGGTCGGTTGGTCAGTCAGTAAGTCATTCAGTAAGTCGGTCAGTCGGTCGGTCGGTCGGTCGGTCGGTCGGTCGGTCGATCGGTCAGTCAGTCAGTCAGTCGGTCGGTCGGTCGGTCGATCGGTTGGTCAGTCAGTCAGTCGGTCGGTTAGTCGGTAAGTCGGTCGGTCGGTCGGTCGGTCGGTCGATCGGTCAGTCAGTCAGTCGGTCGGTCGGTCAGTCGGTCAGTCGGTCGGTTGGTCAGTCGGTCGGTCGGTCGGTCGGTCGGTTGGTCAGTCGGTCAGTCGGTCGGTCGGTCCGACCGACTGACTGACTGACTGACCAAATGACCGACCGACTGACCGACCGACCGACTGACTGACTGACCGATCGACCGACCGACCGACCGACCGACCGACTGACTGACTGACTGACCGACCGACCGACCGACTGACTGACTGACTGACCGACTGACTGACCAACCGACTTACCGACTTACCGACCGACTGACCAACCGACCGACCGACCGACCGACTGTCCGACTGACTGACTGACTGACTGACTGACCAACCGACCGACCAACCGACCGACCGACTTACTGACTGACCGACTGACCGACCAACCGACCAACCGACCGACCGACCGACCGACCAACCGACCGACTGACCGACTGTTGGTCAGTCAGTCAGTCAGT
>JAQYXR010000027.1:0-2500 GCA_030545055.2 Neoaliturus tenellus | reverse complement strand
GTCGGTCAGTCGGTCAGTCGGTCGGTCGGTCGGTCGGTTGGTCAGTCGGTCGGTAAGTCAGTAAGTCGGTTGGTCAGTCAGTCGGTCAGACAGTCAGTAAGTCGGTCGGTCGGTCGGTCGGTTGGTCGGTCGGTTGGTCGATCGGTAAGTCGGTCAGTCAGTAAGTCGGTCGGTCGGTTGGTCGGTCGGTTGGTCAGTCAGTCAGTCAGTCAGTCAGTCGGACAGTCGGTCGGTCGGTCGGTCGGTTGGTCAGTCGGTCGGTAAGTCGGTAAGTCGGTTGGTCAGTCAGTCGGTCAGTCAGTCAGTCAGTCAGTCGGTCGGTCGGTCGGTTGGTCGGTCGGTTGGTCAGTCAGTCAGTCAGTCGGTCGGTCGGTCGGTCGGTCGGTCGGTCGGTCGGTCGGTTGGTCGGTCGGTTGGTCAGTCAGTCAGTCAGTCGGTCGGTCAGTCGGTCGGTCGGTCGGTAGGTCGGTCGGTTGGTCAGTCGGTCAGTAAGTAAGTCAGTCAGTCAGTCAGTCAGTCAGTTGGTCGGTCGGTCGATCGGTCGGTCGGTCGGTCAGTCGGTCGGTCGGTCGGTCAGTCGGTCGGTCGGCCGGTCGGTCAGTCGGTCGGTCGGTTGGTCGGTCGGTCGGTCGGTTGGTCGGTCGGTTGGTCGGTCAGTCGGTCAGTCAGTAAGTCGGTCGGTCGGTCAGTCGGTAGGTCGGTCGGTTGGTCAGTCAGTCAGTCAGTCAGTCAGTCGGTCGGTCAGTCGGTAAGTCGGTCGGTCGGTCGGTCGATCGGTCAGTCAGTCAGTCGGTCGGTCGGTCAGTCGGTGAGTCGGTCGGTCGGTTGGTCGGTCGGTTGGTCGGTCAGTCGGTCGGTTTGTCGGTTGGTCGGTCGGTTGGTCAGTCAGTCAGTCAGTCAGTCAGTCGGTCAGTCGGTCGGTCGGTCGGTCGGTCGAACGGTCGGTCGGTCGGTCGGTTGGTCGGTCGGTCGGTCGGTCGGTTGGTCTGTCAGTCGGTCAGTCAGTCGGTCGGTCGGTCGGTCGGTCGGTCGGTCGGTCGGTCGGTCGGTCGGTCGGTCAGTCGGTCTGTCGGTCGGTCGGTCGGTCGATCGGTCAGTCAGTCAGTTGGTCGGTCGGTCAGTCGGTCAGTCGGTCAGTCGGTCAGTCGGTCAGTCGGACAGTCGGTCAGTCGGTCGGTCGGTCGGTCGGTAGGTCGGTCGGTTGGTCAGTCAGTCAGTCAGTCGGTCAGTCGGTCGGTTGGTCGGTCGGTCGGTCGGTCGGTCGGTTGGTCGTTCAGTTGGTCGGTCGGTCGGTCGGTCGGTCGGTTTGTCGGTCAGTCAGTCAGTCAGTCAGTCGGTCAGTCGGTCAGTCGTTCGGTCGGTCGGTCGGTCGGTCGGTCGGTCGGTCGGTCGGTCGGTTGGTCGGTCGGTTGGTCAGTCAGTCGGTCGGTCGGTCGGTTGGTCGGTCAGTCGGTCAGTCAGTAAGTCGGTCGGTCGGTCGGTCGGTTGGTCGGTCGGTTGGTCAGTCAGTCAGTCAGTCAGTCAGTCGGACAGTCGGTCGAACGGTCGGACGGTCGGTCGGTCGGTCGGTCGGTCGGTTGGTCGGTCGGTTGGTCAGTCAGTCAGTCAGTCAGTCAGTCGGTCAGTCGGTCGGTCGGTCGGTCCGTCAGTCGGTCGGTCGGTCGGTCGGTCGGTCGGTTGGTCGGTCGTCTGGTCGGTCAGTCGGTCAGTCAGTAAGTCGGTCGGTCGGTCGATCGGTAGGTCGGTCGGTTGGTCAGTCAGTCAGTCAGTCGGTCGGTCAGTTGGTAAGTCGGTCGGTCGGTAGGTCGATCGGTCAGTCAGTCAGTCGGTCGGTCGGTCAGTCGGTCAGTCGGTTGGTTGGTCGGTCGGTCGGTCGGTCGGTCGGTCGGTTGGTCGGTCAGTCGGTCAGTCAGTAAGTCGGTCGGTCGGTTGGTCGGTCGGTTGGTCAGTCAGTCAGTCAGTCAGTCAGTCGGAAAGCCCGTCGGTCGGTCGGTCGGTCGTTTGGTCAGTCAGTCAGTCAGTCAGTCAGTCAGCCGGTCGGTCGGTCGGTCGGTCGGTCGGTCGGTCGGTCGGTCGGTCAGTCGGTCGGTCGGTCGGTCGGTCGGTCGGTCGGTCGGTCGGTCGGTCAGTCAGTCAGTAAGTCAGTCAGTAAGTCGGTCAGTCGGTCGGTCGGTCGGTCGGTCGGTCGGTCGGTCGATCGGTCAGTCAGTCAGTCAGTCGGTCGGTCGGTCGGTCGGTCGGTTGGTCGGTCAGTCAGTCAGTCAGTCAGTCAGTCGGTCAGTCAGTCAGTCAGTCAGTCAGTCAGTCGGTCAGTCAGTAAGTCGGTCGGTCGGTTTGTCGGTCGGTTGGTCAGTCAGTCAGTCAGTCAGTCAGTCGGACAGTCCGTCGGTCGGTCGGTCGGTCGTTTGGTCAGTCAGTCAGTCAGTCAGTCAGTCAGCCGGTCGGTCGGTCGGTCGGTCGGTCGGTCGGTCGGTCGGTCGGTCGGTCAGTCGGTCGGTCG